>JAVCKT010029534.1:1978-22631 GCA_032273925.1 Rhynchotus rufescens | reverse complement strand
ATCAAAAAAAAAAAAAGCTTTCAGCTTTTTCAGCAATGTAACAGCTTTAGCTTTAGCTGTTATATTGAAATCTCATTTAAAATACTGTAATTTAAGATGTAGACTTTTAAATGTATAGGAATTAATAGTTGAGACTAGCTAAATACTTTTCTCTCTTTTTTTTTTTTTTTTTTGTAAGTCCTTAACATGTTCCCAAGCTTAAAAGCATAAACCATGTCACTGACCAGTAAAAAAACCTATTTCTAATTATCTTAAGCACATTAATTTTGTGAGATGGTAAAGTACCTTCTTTTTGTAAATACTTCAGTCTTCCAAGTTCTGAAATTTTTGTCTTGTAAAAATACAAAAGCTACAATATTCATGTGTATGTCTCTAAGTTTTCTAAGTTACGTAACTGTAGTTTTTTGATGAAAATAAGGTCCAGGATAGGATCTAGAAGATGGAGGTGAAGAAGGAATACATGGGATATAGTTGAAGTGTATATAGGGTTAACTACATCAAAGGGCTAGTAATGTGACATGAATGCGAAGTGAGTTGGTTATCTACTAACAAGGCATTTTGCCTGCTAATAGGCACTGTACGGCTGTCCTTGGAGTGGGTCCCAACAGAGGTGTGCATGTTTTTCAGCTTTTCTTCTTGCTACGTGATCTCATTTCACAGGTCTATGTTGAATATATTTTTATTTCATAAAACAAATATTACATGCATGAATATATTTTTAAAAGCAAGTAATCACTTGCTTTGTCATGACTCTTTATATGGCTAGCATGAGGATAACTTTTTCTAACCTAGAGCTTTCACATAACGTTTAGAAATGAGCAACCATAACTTTTGATCTGTATTCTTTCAGAATTGCATGCATTTTTCACACAGATATATCAGATATATATATCAGATATTTCATACTTATATATCAGTTGATTCTTCTGGCATGTTTTACTTATGAGATGTCTGAAAGTGGTAATGGTAATATTATTATGATATTATTACTGGGAACAGAATCAGTTGTTCTTTACAGTGATTAATCTTAGGATGCTTTTATTTACTTTCTGCACAATTAGAATCATTTTTCTATTATTTTGTGTACAATTGCAACTCAGTTCTTAATCTGATCACACCAGTTTGCCTTGCTACACCATAGAAATGGATAATTTATGTAATTATAAGCACTGAACTGTGTTGTATGATTATAATTTTTCTTAATTTTTTTTTTCTTGAGCTTTGCCTCAGTTTAGACAATTTCCCATATACTTTCTCTAATACCCCCAAATAGTTTTTTTCTTCCGTTTCAGAAAATTAAAGCAGAGGTTTCTTTAATAATACTGGGGCATACCAAGTGTGGTTTTGGTTGTTTTGTTGTTCTTGTCATTTTTGAGCAGAATACTCAAAAATTAAAGGGAATAGATACTTCTGTAGTTGAGATTGTTGATATTGTTGATTTTAAGTGGTCTTATGATGAAGCTGTGTTTGGTCCACTTGTTGCCTAGCGGACTTGTGAAGTTCCATGACAGCAGGTATTAAGAACTGATAGATTCTGCATTAAGTCTGTATATTTCTGACTCTTCATGTGTCAGGAGAAAAATATAAAAATCATTGTGTGTTATAGTAAGTTGAAAATTATGTTATAATAAGTTAAAAATTGTGTGTTATCCAAGTTGACTCTCTTGAGATATATGAAGTCTCTATAGTCAAGATATTTATTTATTTATTGGTCTACAGATCCAATTTTTGCTCTTTATAGGTTTTCAACACTTTATTTCTGCAGAGAGAACAAGAGTCAACCATTCATTTCAATTCATTACATATGCTTCCATGTGGGAGAAAAAAAAAAGAAGGCATTTGCTTTTCTACTGATTACAAAATCTAGTAATAATGCAGGTTCCCCGTTTTCAAATAATGGGCACATCTTACTGACAGAACTACAGATGTACCTTCAAGAGTATTTTACTATAGTTATTATTTTATCCATATAGAAAAATGACAGGTTGCATACACTGATACATGTGACCATGGAAGTACAGTGGACTGTCGCTCATTGGAACAGAGTTAGCTCCGTTGTTTATTTTCATAAGAGGTGTAGAACATACAAGGTGCAATATTGGTATGATTAGTAACAGCAGTCCTAGGCAATATCTTACAAGAAATCCTGGTAGACTGCAAAATGATAGGGAATATTAAAAAATTGAATGGAAGAAGAGAGAAAGAAACCCCATATATTTTGTGAAAGGATGACTCTCGGATGGATCTAGGCTATTGATTGTTTCCTATTATTCAAGATATCCTGTCACTATTAAACATGAAATTTTCACAGATCATCCTTTGACGTAGATAATTTGTTAGTTGAAGGCTTCTTCTTCTTAACTAATTGATCCACTCCACTGACATTTAGTGATGCACATCCTTTTATCACTGCCTCTGTGTTGATAGTTGTTGTAATAACATGATGATAAACTCAGTTTATGTTCTTTTACGGTAATTAAAAACACAAACAGAAGAATTTTTCAAAGGGCAGATCATAAATGCCATCAGATATGAGATCCTAAGTGCTTGCATATTATAAGTAGTGTTTTTCCAATTTCATCTCACTGGAAATTTCTAATTCCATTTTGTACAAATTATCCTAGGTGAACAGGTCTATACAGCTACTTTGACCCTTTTTAATGTAACGAATAAATAACTAGCAGCACTCTTATTTTTGAATGTGAAAAAAGTACTCATTTCAGAAGAGCTGAAATGTTCTTGCTTTTGGGGATGTTGAACATTACATCCACACACTGTGTAAGAAGAGTAATGATTTTATTTTGATACTAGTGTGAATAAATACCTAATATTAATAAAGTCTAAATTTCTTGTACTACATATTGTACTCTCTTTGCAGTAATCAAATGCTAATTCACAAGCTGTGTTGTTGTGCTAATAGAAATTCAGATGCTTCTCTGTGCCTTTGTATTATTTTTATGGGATATGTGATGTATATGTCATAAGATATAACAGAGCTCACTGATAAATTTTAAAAAAGAAAAGGAAAATATCAGGTTGTTGAAAATAGATTCTTTTGTGAAAATAGATTGGTTTTATTTAAAACATCACCTTTGAAGACTGAGTCCAGAATTAATGATGTTGTCATATCTCTATGCAAACCCTGTTCTGTGAACAAAACCATAATAAGGGAATGTTTCTGGCTACAAGAGATCTAGGAACAAATTTCTCCCTCCTTTGCAACAGTGAATTAGCTTTGATTGCTTTTATGCCTGATGATTATCCTGTGCAACAGATAGTAGTAAGTCTCTCACAGCCCTTCTTTCTTTTCGGGAATATTTGTCAACTTACACAGAAAATAACAACTTTTTCAACAAGAAAAAGTGACTAATTCTACATCTTGAACATTATTTCCTCACCAGAAGAGAGCAGCTGTTGAGTCTCTCCTCTTGAAATAAGTATCTTTGATTTTTGAAATACTTCTCCAAGAGAAAGAGAGATCCAAGGGAAATTTGCTAGCTGTTTCAGAATTTCATTGGAGGGTCCCTGTTTTCTTTTCCATGAGAAACGTCAAACTTTCTGCATTTACAATCTACTGATGGATAAAAAGCATTGTCAAAACTTTTTTTGTTGTTTTTTTTTTCTTTGTTTCTCATCTAGTGCTAAGAAATGGAGATACTGAACTTTTGCTGTGCCATACATGACATGAACTGTTACATTCTATGAACAGTTTGGAAACTGTACATTCCACAAGGTGGAAACTGTATAGGTTGATTTATTGTATAAATAAATTTATTACTTAAGTGCAAGACAGTGTTAAAACTAGGATGCATCATAGAGAAGATAGATTGCCAGCAGGTCTGGGAACAGATTGGACTTGCTGGCATTCTGGTGAATGCCAGACGTGGAAGGTGATTCCACATCTATAAATAGGTGTGTGAAATATCAAAGTTATATGTAATTGAGAAAATAGAAAGAAAAGGCGTAAGAAATAGTGAATGGGTAGTGCAGGAGACAGACACCTCAGTGAAGGTTTTCAGAAAAGGGAGAAACATGATTAATCAACTTGATTTTTTTTTAATATCTAAAGATAGATTTTTCAAAAAAAAAGTAGCATTTCTGCATACAGTCATTGCAATCATCATTGCACTTAATAAATTTGCATTTGAAATGGCATAGCTATTAGTAAAAATAGTAAGATTATTTACTTTAATTTTAGAACAGAATTTTAAATCAAAGTAAGGTAACTTTTGTCATAGACATCAGCTGCATCTATTTTTCATTGCTCTTAGGAGCAAAATATTTTGATGTTACATGGCCTTGGATTACAGATATTCTCAAATAACTAAAAAGTGGGATATTTTTACTCTTAATCCAAATTCATGTGTATTTTGCAAAGCAGATAACCATGTCCAGTAGGATGCCTCTATCAGAACTTTGAAATATGTACTTAAAAATGTTAAGCTGCCATGCTTTGAATTTCATATCCTACTGGCATTCCAAAATTATCCTCTTTTAAACTTGAAGGACTCTGAAGCTTCATCACTTAATACTTTTTGTGAAGAAGCAAAAAACCACTTTAAGGTTTGTAAGTTGGTGAGAGTAACAGGATCTCTTCTGCTAGGCAGTGACTGAAAAAGAAAAGGTGAGACATAGTACACTACGAATAGAAAACAATGTAAATGCTATTCGGAAAATAATGTAAATACAGTTTCTAGAGGGGGGTCTGAATACATGTTTTGAGATATTTATGTTGGGTTGACATGAGCTTTTATGCAACCAGAATTGAGCTTTTACATAGAAATTGTAGGCATAATTATGTCTTAAATGAAAAAGCTAGGTGACTGCTGACCACAAAAAGCTGTTAGAATTGCAATTTTCTCATCCAATTGCTGTTTGAGATCCTAGGTTTTAGGTTTGTGAAAGAGCTAAGTGCTAAACCTATTTAGCACTTGCACAATAAATCTGGTTATATTGAAACTATTTCCTAGAAGAAGAGGTGGTGCACATCACACTACTAGCAGAACAGAAGAAACAATGATGTTCAAATGCATTTTAGTAAAAAAAAAGTGATTACTAATTGAGTGAGTTGACAGCTTTAAATGGAGCAACCTATTGTAATTCTGTGAAGATCAACATGTTTCTCTAAAATTCCTCCTGGCTTCAAGGTTGCTCATCAACAACAAAGCATTTTCTTCCTGCTAGCAAGTTGCTTATTAGTCACTGGGTTGCCCAAACTTGGTTGCATTTTTATATTTATGTATTTCTATTTCAGATTTATTTCACACCCCTCAATATTTTACATCTTTCAAGAGGACCAAACATAGACAATCACACACACACACACACACACAAATCCAGTACTTTGTACAACTCAAAAAATACCTTAAAATTAAGCTTGGTCCTCGTCATCTTTTTTTCTGAAAGAGAAAAGAATTAATCCTTTTATGATACAGAGTTCTCATTGGCATTCCACCATAATAACTCATGTAATTCTCAAGTGACAAAATGTGCTAATTACTCATGCCCTCCTTGCCTTTTCAGATAAATAGTGCTTTCTTGTTTGGTTGGTTTGGTGTTTGTGATTTTTTTTTTTTCCTGATCAATGTAATCACAGGTAACTTATAATAGTTTGCCTCAAAACATTCTATTTTCACTTCTTTTTTTTTTTTTTAGTTTGTTGCTATTATATTTAAATTATTCACTATTATCTGTATATTTTCCTCACCTTATTTCCAACTACATCGTGTCTTCTAATGACAGGTTGTTCTTTTCAGTATCAGATGTAAACATATGGGCTTCCAAATTAAAGATATGCCACTGTTTTCTCTATATCTCATTTCCCTGTATACCTATCCCATTTCTCATCTGACTTTTTATGAAAGATCTGCCAGGTTGTCCCACATTCCTCATTTTTTCTGTCTACCTTGCAAAAAAGACTCATTCTTTATTTTTCTTTCAAAATTACATATCCAAATGAATGCTATTCCCAAAGCTGAGTGGTTTCAATCTGTCACTAAATAAGTACTGCTCTTCATTTAAATATGTATTCAAAAGGAAAATAAAATAATCCCACTACACCATATGGTCAACATAATGCTTCAATCATTTGAACTGGTAGCATGTGTTTTCCTTGATACTTCTTTATATGAACTAGCCACAAAATTATCTGTAATTCTGTCCAGATAAGACCTAAAAAAATCATTTCTTGCCTGTTTTAGGGAGGAAAGATAATCAGGATAATTTACATTTTAGAGATAAATGACAGCAGCAGGTTTTTGTTTGTTTGTTTGTTTTTTAACAAGAATTCCCTTTTGATTATTTGAGGAAGGCCTTGAAGCTTGTCTCAGCTTCACAAAGCATTTTACCTAGTTAGTTGTCCCTGATTTTCTTGTGCTGTTTCAGTAATCCATAATTTTGTATGAATGAGGCACTTCCCTTCTGCAATTTACTTAAAAAGTGTAATTTCCTTCTACATCATAAATAAAAGTCTGCCAGAAATTCCTGCCATTGGAGTGAAGTACTTCAAGTGCAAACATGGTCTTAAAACTGTAATTGACATGGGAAAAATCTATGACCTTGAACTTGTACTTTAGACAGCTGGTCAAATCATGACAGATCCTAATAGTAAAAATCAGATGAATGCTTTCAGATCCTCAGGCAGCATATAACTACAATGAGTTATCAGCCTGTTTGAGAAACACAACAGTCACATACAAAATGAGAGAAAAGGGGAAAAAAGCAAAAAATCTTGATTCAAACTGCAGTCTCAGTCTTTTACTTTTTCTATTCAATGTAATTTCTTAATATGTTTTGAATAGAATATTTTACTAATGGGAAGGCCCAAAGATGTACTAATTAGATATAAGATTTATTATTGTGATTGGATTGAATTTTTGAATATGTAAATTAATATAAACATTTGTAAATTTATATTGATTTTATAAAGTTATTTATATGATTCTAAAAAAATTTGAAAGTTCACCAAAATAATTTTTCTCAGCATAGTATGTTGCTGAGTCTAACAACTTGTTTACCACTTTAGGAAATGAGATTTTTCATCTTAAGCGTTTACACAACTACATAAATAGCATAAAGAACTACTAATAAAATGAAGCCAGAAAAATAGAATTTACGTGTATCAAGAAAGTCCTGAAAAGATATTTTTCTGTGCTATTCCCACTGGCAAGGAGCATATACGATATGGTTGGTTCACTATGTGGCTTCTTTGATATTGGTATACATGCAAGCTTGGGCTCATTTCTGATCAACTCACCATGGGTGCAGTTTGGCACTAGCCCTAAAGATATTTCAAAAATAGCTCATGAGAGAGAAATACTGTATACAATGTCATGACTTTACATAGTCCTGCTTCCACAATCATTAAGATCTGCATTACTAATCAATTTTAATTTAAATTTATAACCCATCATGTTCATTTGGAATTCTTTGTGCAAGCAGCAACAGCTGTGCTAATGAATTTTGTGCAATATCTTATGAATAAATAATTTCCCTTTCTATTTTTGCTGCAAAAAAGAATTAGCTCTATGTCACTGCTGTTTCTGTGAGAGGGAATCAGATTGAAACAACAGAGTTTTCCACCGTATTTAACAAAAGATGCTGTACTGTAAAAGTCTGATTTAAATAATATATAGGCCACTGCAAAGTAAACAGAGTAACACCAAATAAATCTTATTCCACTTCAACAATTTAATTTTCTACAAATAATCCTAAGGTGATACATAACATGATTAAGAAGGGCCATTTTGTCTAGACAAGCATTCTAGAGAGTACTTGCGTAAGAATAGGAAAATCTTCAGAAGAATATATATAAGAGCTTGTAACTTCATCCAAATTTCACTGTCTAAAGTTAATGTGGAAAACTTCTGAGAACATACGTGTAGTATTTTTTGCATTCAAAATAATTGAGAAACATCTAGTTAAATCCTCATTTTTAGTTGAAGTCATTTAATTTCCACAGTGCTGTATATTATCTTCTGAAACTTCTTAGAAAATGGATAGCTTTAAAATGGAACCCATTCATTATTATATTTCTTTGATTGTTTTCTTAATTTTATTGTATCTATTTTTGTGTTGAATTTCGTGTGCTTGTGAAAACAAAGAGTGATAGAAGTGGATACAGTTGCTGTTGGTAAAGTGTAATGTTGCATTTATTTTCAGTGCAGTGGAAATTGTTTTCCAGTTGCTTTGTTTGGTAATAAATTGACACATTATTGTATCAAAAGTAGATCAGTTTCTGCAGTCCTCATTTGAGCAGAAGACTTATTGGGGTATTATTCTGTGTATTTCATCAGTCTGAACTTGCGAACAGTTGAGACAGAACTTCCAGCAAAAGCAAAAGCTGATTCACAATTATACACTGAGGCAGAATATGAACCACAACAGTTAGCTGTAAGAAAATATATTTCTTATATATAAGAATTTATTATTTTTAAGTATTCCAAATTCCATTTATATGGTGAAAAATGCAATTTAAACATTTGTTGCTGTTACAAAAATGAATGCTAATTGGATTCTTGCTACATTCTAATTTTGCATGAAAGTCTTTTGAAAAAAAAGTGTGACATTTGATTTATATGAAACATGCTGAAGTGAACACAATATTTCAGTTCCTCATGGGTAGCATAATAAGAAAAAAAGAAAAGGATAAAAGGATAATATTAGTAAAATCAGGATTAGAAGAACAAAAGTAAGCTCTGCTATTGGCCTATACATATGTGATATAGTTGTAACAACTTAAATCACATTCATTTTCCAAAACAAACTTTCTGAATGCTTGTTTGTACTTATGGAAGACTGACTGACTATTATTATGGATGTATAATGTAACACATCTTGTCTTGCAATTGATATGTGCTGAAAAGTGAAAAATAAAACAAAGCAAAACAAAATAAATAAAATACAGGAAACAAATCATAATTCTTTTCAGTGCTGCTGTTAACTTTGATGGTAGGAAATGTTACAACAAACTCTAGGAATAGATGGACTGTTCTTAAGCCATAAAAATTCTGAGAAAATAATTAATATTATCAGGTAATTTGCCAATGTTCATAGACTTTGCTGTATAACTGCAATGTCTATAATTAGAATTTAGGCAGTATGTTACCATGATAAAATGAATCAATATAGTGTAGTTCCATGCTTTTAAAAATTTAAAAGAGGCTAGTTATGCTGTATCTGACTTGTTAATAACATTTATATCAGAAACAATAGATGTCAAGTATTTGAGTATTTGAGAAATCTTAACCTTTTGAGAGGTGACTTCGTCACCTTACTGTAAGGTAATGTAATGATCTTTTTTTCTTTTTCTTCTTTTTTTTTACTTTGCTTACCAAATATAATGGAACTTTAAAATCATAATAATGGAAACTATAGATTCACAGAATATGATATTTCTTCATATTCAGTCACTTAGTGATAATAATATATGCTTTGCAAAAAGGGAAGAGTTTGCTTTTAATTTCCTTTTGCTAACATAAATCTGCACTTATATCACTTACATGAAAGCTCTGTTATTCCTGGAGAAACTTCTAGTCTTTCTTGTTGAAATATTTCCATTGTACCTGGAATAATTAATCTTTGTACAAGAAGATGTTGGAATGATTACTATATGATAGTTCATTGAATATGGCAGTTATATTAAAATCTTGACCTCAATCTTACTAGCTCAATATTCCAGTTGAATGATTATTTTAAAAAATAGTGAGTTGAATGGATCTGTTACAGTTGTATGGAGAACGGTAGTGGGGTGGTTTTGTTAGGCAGTGGGAAAATAAGCACATTCCAATCATTCCAATAAGCATTCTTTCCATACTGTATCTTCTTATTCATTGAACCTGTTCTTTCGGTAACTTATAAGCACTAAAGCACCATTTTATACGTGTATGTATATAAAAATATATATAAAGGTGCTTATAAATACCTTTTTAAAAAAGCAAAAAAAAAAGTCATCAGATAGATTTATAGATAAGACACATAAATTTGACTAGCTTTTTGAGAATCTACTTTTGAGAACCAACTAATGACATAGGTTTTTAATGCTGTTCCTACTTTTTAAGGTTGCTCAATACCCTCATTTAGGAAAGAGAACAACATAAATATGTAATGAAATAATAGGGATATCCTAAAACCCAGTATCAGTTAAATAATTGCCCATATTTCAGGCTAGATCGATTGGCTGAGACCCACTGCATGAGGTTCAACAAGGCCAAATGCTGAGTCCTGTACTTCGGTCACAACCCCATGCAGTATTAGAGGCTTGGGGCAGGGTGACTGGAGACAAGTGGCAGAAAAGGATCTGGGGATGTTGGTTCACAGATGTCTGAACTTGAGCTAGCAGTGTGTCCAGGTGGCCAAGAACACCAACAGCCTCCTGGCTTTTATGAGGAGCAGTGCAGCCGGCAGGAACGGGGGAAGTGATTGCCCTGTTGTACTTGGTGCTGGTGAGGCTGCAGCTCAATACTGTGTTCAGTTTTGGGTCGCTCACTACAAAAAAAAGACATTGAGGTGCTGGAGTCCATCCAAAGAAGAGCAACAAAGCTGGTGAAGGGACTGGAGCACAGATATTATAAGAAGCAGCTCATGGAGCTGGCGTTATTTGGTCTGGAGAAGAGGAGGCTCAGGGAAGACCTTACCCCTCTCCTCAAATACTTGGGAAGAGGTTGTAGTGAGGCAGGTGCCAACATCTTCTCCACAATAAATACTGATAGGACAAGAGGAAATGACCTCAGTTTACACCAGAGGAGATTCAGGTTATACATTAGGAAATAATTCTACAGGGAAAGAGTGGTGAAGCATTGGGACAGGCTGCCCAGGGAAGTGGGCCTTCCCACTGCCATCCCTGGCAATGTTCAAGAATGTGTAGATGAGGCACTTAGGGACATGGTTTAGCAGGCATAGTGGTGATGGGTTTACAGTTGGACTTGATGATCATAAATACCTTTTCCAACCATTATGATTCGATGATTTGATGTGATAAGTTGGGGAGATACATTTACAAAGGCTAAGACACCACAGCTCCTATTTGTTTAAACATCAACCCCTTACTTCCTCTAGGTTTTATAAATAGCTCAGATGGCTTGATGGGGTTATTCTTAATGTTTCTGTCCTCACTAACAAACCATAGAGCTTGAGAGGTGGCTCTGTGTGTTGTCTGCCCAGAATCATTTAATAATGACCATATTTCAATTGACTGAATTGAAAATTACTTCCATAGGTAAGCATCTAATGAAATAAATTAAGGGCTTTTTTTTTGTTTTGTTTTGTTTCCAGTAAAAGCTTTTAATTCAAATGAAGTCTTGGTAATGAGACATTCAGGCTTTCAGCTTTCATTGACTTTGTGGACATTCAGCCCTTTTAGTGTTTATCTACCAGTAAATATGTTTTCCAGCAAGTTACATGGAAGTATAGGTTATTTGCACGATTTCCTGAAGCTGAACCATGATGCAAGAAGGATAAGATGGAAGAGGAAATACGTAAGAGACCCTGTCTGTATTATTCTGGAGAGGTTTTTTTTGAAATGCTCTATTTTAATTTCTTCTTTTGTAGATGCACTTCTGTGCTCTAACTCCTACTTGAAAAAACATGCATTTCCTGCTTGAAAAAAATGCAAGCTAGGACTAGAAATCTGGGCTTCCTAAGCCCAAAATGTTCAATTCTTATTTGGTTTTAATGTCAGCATCTTATTAACTTTGTGGATTTTGTTTACAGTGATGCATAGCCTGAAGCTGAGAAAGGTCCTTATTCCAGAGTAACCCATATCTTAAGATACATGCTGAGAACTTGAGGCTGAGGGGTCAAACACTGCTTTCACAGACACACACACAGAAGAGAAACAAGACATTGAAAATCCTGCAGCTTAAATGTGTGGTAGGTTATTGTGTCAAAGAAGTCTTGGTCTGAAGCTTTAATAGATACAGAGAGGTTATTGGAAGTAAACTTTTTGCTTCCTTAGATCCCTCAGGACTACTACATATCAGATTCTCAGTGCTGCTCGGATTTAGCGATCTGCAGAAAACCTGTTTTCTAAAAAGACAATCTTCATTATCTTTGAAAACGAACCTATTCAGTTAATAATTGAGGCTTTCTAAATTATTTGCTTTGTCTTCTGCCCAGTGTGCTTAATTTAGTTTACATTTTCAAAGTCTGAGAATTCAAGACTATTTACCTTATATATCTTTTATTCAATAGTGGTCGATATTTATAGGAGTCTAGCATAGTTACACTATTCCCATTTTCAAATATGAAAACTAAATAATGTTAATTAATTAAAGACATCTTGAAGGCTATAGTATGAACAACATTTAAAATTTTCTGTTCAAAGGAAAGGTCCAATACACATCTTGAGCCCTGAACAAATTTTTGCAAGTTTTTGCAAGTCTGCTTCTTTCATTTATGTTGAGGTTAGTGTGTAAATGAGTCCCACATAGAATATAATCAGAGCTAAGAAAAATGTACTCCTTTAACCTGCACAAAATTCTATAATAATACTCAAAAGTCTTGAAAATCATCAATATGTTCCTGTTAGTTTGGATTGAATTTCCATTTATGTATTTGTTCAGGAGGGTGCACTAAACCTGTCTTTGCTGCAAAGCTGTCAGAAATATATAATTTAATGAAAAGAAAGAATGAATAGAAGTAGAGGTCTTGGAAGTGTGTGTTTATCTGCTCACTAACAGATAGCTTTGCATTAAGAGGATAGCCCCTTTGTGCAGAAAAAAAAATCTATAGGCTCTAAATATTAAAGTTAATTTTAATGATAGATTAACATGATAGTAAAAGCAGAAAATATGACTTAATTGTCCAGAGTATTACTACACAATGCTACCAACCCCATTAAGTGCAAGCACAGTTTCTCCCCCCATTCCCCAGCTTGTTTTTCTAATCAAGGACATGCTTTCCCCCCTGAGGCATGCGGGAGTTTAGCAGTTACTTGCAGCTCTAACACCAGGCAATTTCTTCTGTATCTGCAATCTGTTAAGAGTTCAATTTTCTCAGCTGTACATGAAATGATCAGAATGGATTCATTCCTTCAGAATGAAATAGAATGACTAACTAGATGGGATTGAAATGAACTTATATAGCACTTGTATGTAAAACAGCAGACTTATTTTGCACATATACACACTATCACGTACAAATACAAGTGCTGGTGTTTCAAATAGCTGCTAATCCTTCCTCCTGCTTCTTTTTCTCTCTCAGCTTTTGCTCTTAAGCAGGTGTCTTTATCTACAGAAATCATTAGGAATATTACTAGGAACAAAAGAATTCAATTATGTGTAAGTAAAGGCTTACTTATGACAGTTTTGTGAAGAAGCACTTAAAAGTATATTGAAATAAATTGACCTATAGCAAAGAGAAAAAGTCCAGAAATATATCTTTCCATTTATTTAAAAATAAAAAATACCTCTGAAGCAGTTTCATTAGAACTTCTCTCTTTATTTCTTGAAGACTTACAACTGATGCAAGACATCATCAATGAAAAGGGGTTTCAGTAAGTGACTCCATTTGTATTTTATAGTCAAACTTTTTTACAAAAAAAAAGATCAAGTATTTTTATATTCTTTGAATGGTTGTTGAAAGAACAGAGTGGAATAAGCAAAACTAGATAGTCTAACATTATATTTTTATAGACTAGTTACGAAGGTAGGATTCATGTTATGTTTGTCAGTATGTGAATCCAGGGGTACGTCAAGACTGTTGGAAAAGATTGGCAAAAGCTGAGTTACAGGAAAAGAAATGAATAGGATTAGTCAATGTGATAGGTCCTAGGTACTCCTATGCCAATGACGGCATGAATCTTACGAAGCTTTTTTTGAAGGCATCATGGTAAAACCAATTGTGGAAGAAAAAAATGATGTAATATTGCAGATGTTGAATGAAATTTTATCCAGAATCAATTATTTCAGATTTCTTTGTGAAGAAGGAAATATCAAGGTTTAAGATTCGGTTAAATGTATAGTGTTTTCTTAAATAATAATAATAATAATAACAATATACATATGGTAAAGTATGTTAGATGTTGAAAAGAAATCTTGTTAGTAGTAAGGAAAAAAGGGAGGATGCAATGATCAGAGAAGAAATGACAAGTTTTATTTCAGTCATTTGAAGTGAACTCCATGCTATTGTAAATAGCTCTTATTTTTAAATAAGATGGAGAAAAGAGGCCCAAGAGTAGAGTTCATCAGATTTATCTGCAGAATTCTGAAGACTCACCTAGCCATCACTGTGTGTGATGCATTTTCTATATGGCCACAAAATTGAAATACCATTGGTGCACAATTAGATTGTCGGATATTTTTTTTAAATCCTTGGATTTGTCAGAGCATTTGCTCAAGACTTTTATGAAAGAAAATTACCTTCATCTGTGAAGCAAAAGCTTATGTATTGTTTGACATGTTAGCTGATTTTTTTTTTTTATTTCAGTTGCACTCTGTAATGCTGAAATTCTCTTACAAATGTAAAATATTTTTGGTACTCTGAGCAAAAAATGTTGGGCTTTCAGTGCCAAACTTATTTGATAAACTTAATCTTAGCCTAAGAAACGGTGAAGAAAAGTCAATGTTGAATTAATAACTGTAGAGATTGTGGTGTGCCATACATTTATTTTTAATTTGAAGCTTGTAATTTTTATTTCTGTAGAGGTAAAAGGCAGGATGTAAACAATGTAAAGTTACTGTCAAGCATTAAACAAAAAAAAAAAAAAAAGATTTAGAAATCCTCAGCTGCAAAGTGAAAGTGACAGGACAGAAATGATGGAGCACAGATGTACATATATGGAAGATTAGTTGAAAAAAAATATATATATAATATACAGAATCACAGAATGGTTGAGATTGGAAGGGACCTCTAGAGATCATCTAGTCCAAACTCCCTGCTTAAACATGGACACCCAGAGCATGGGGCAAAGAGCAGCATCCAGGCGGGTTTGGAAGACCTCCAGAAAAGGAGACTCCACAGCCTCCCTGGGCAGCCTGTTCCAGGGCTCTGTCACCCTCACAGGAAAGAAGTTCCTCCTCAAATGGAGATGGAACTGCCTGTGTTTCAACTTATACCCATTGCCCCTTGTCCTATCACTGGCCACCACTGAGAAGAGTTTGGTCCCATCCTCCCTACATCTTCCCCTCAGGTATTTGTAAATGTTGATCAGACCCCCTCTTAACCTTCTCTTCTCCAGGCTAAACAGGCCCAGCTCGCTTAGTCTTTCCTCACACAGTAGATGATCTAGTCCCTTAATCACCTTTGTCACTTTATGTTTATGACCCTCTGTAGAAGTTGCATGTCTCTTGTAATGGGGAGTCCAGAACTGCATACAGTATTCCAGGTGTGACCTCACCAGAGCTGAGCAGAGGGGCAGGATCACTTCATATTTACTTATCAGAAACCCAATAATCGACTGTAAACAGCATAGAATACTAGAACATTAAGAAATGCAAAGGTTTATCTCCAATTTCCTTTAATAAAAAGGATTTTTTTCTATCCTTTTGGTTACATACTGTAAATTGGCAGATTAAAAATAACTATGTGGAGATCGGCTGACTTGTCTGCAGAGATCTGCGCCTTGTTTAATGGGGAAAGCAGCCCCCTGCTGTGGGAAGGGTTGGAAGAAACGAGAAAATTATTACTTCAGTTCTGTGGGCCTGAAAGGGAACATACCAAAACTTCAGACAGATAATGCAACAGCACACTGTACTCATTTTGAATAAGGCATATATTAGAACTTAAAAAGTAAGTGGATATTTTCTAGCATATATATATATCAGGAAACAATTTTTCAGTTTCTCATAGCCACAGTGATGATGGTCAAATACCATCATCCTTTAATGTAATTTGCTAGCACTTAGATATGGTAAAGTTCAGCTACACAAGAGTTTCTTTTTTTCTCTCTCTTTCTTTGAATTTTTAAAAACCTAAACACTTCCAGTAACAGTTTTATTTCCAGAAATTACTATACTGCATTGCAACGCATTTGATTAGAATACCAGGAATATGACTTAACTAGATATATTAACGCCTTGAAAGAACATAATAAAGGGAAATGTCTAAGTTTTATCTTGTTAAAGTCTTTTGAATAGTTTGAGTTTATATCATTTAGGAAAAGAAAATGTATCTTTTATGTTCAAGGGAGCCAGGCTGGAGATTTAATTATTATAATAAGGGAGTCAAAATGGAAATTTGATTATTATAATTTCTTAATTTCTTTTATTATTGATAAAAGCATTTTAATAACATTGCTGTTTCATCTCCAGGTTTTAAAGAGAGTGTTGCATTACCCTCAGATTTCTGTTAAGAAGAAAAAATTGGAATGATTTGTTGTTCTTGTCTAATAGATTGCAACAAAATGGAGGGAAAGCTATGAAAGCTATAGAAATTCTGTACCTCATTGGTATAAATGTCTTATATTCAATTTTTTTAATAAAATAACTATTCTAGATCTTAGTCACAAATTCCCTTTAAGTCACAAAATTTGGTAAGGATATATCTCTGTCCGAGCAAAAAGCACATATATCCATGTATGAGTCTGTGTGCCTACTTAAATTATTATATGCGCTAAATTAAATGGGCTTTGCTTAATCATATCCGATGACAAATCACTGTTCATCTACTGCTTTTGCTGCCATCGCTTGTTTTTCTTTATCTATCTTTTTCTATCTTTTGATATTCTAAAGAAATAGAGATAGGAATTAAGAATACAACATTCTTGTCACTCTTATGAGAGATGGAACATACTTGATGAGAGATGGACAATACCCTCAACAGGGTTCTTAGGCAGGTACAGGAGTGATTTGTGTAGCTGGTTCAGATTACTTTCATATTATGTTTTCCTTGCAGTTACCTTTTTGTAATGAAAAAAGAAAGGTAAATAGAAGTTATATTTTTTTTTTTTTTAGCATATAAATGGTCAGACTGCTATTCAAAGTATCCTGAAATTTCATTAAATTAAAGTCTTGATATAAATTGCTAGAAATTTTTTTCTGCTTTAATAAGTCTTGCTTATTATTGTGTTTTTCATTTTTCAAAATCTTATTTCTAATGTGAAATACAAATATTCATATCTAGTATCTTTTTTTTTTTAATATCCATTTAGAATTGCTGTCAAATTAATTGTAGTAAGAATTATTTCTGTGTTTAGATTAAGATCTTTGCCTGCCTGTGATGAGAAGTTCACTATGCCCTCAATCTGGGCACAAAGCAGTCCAGAAAGCATTTCAGTTTTGGAGTCCATGGAACACTAGTATTATGGAAAAATGATTTAAGTGATATAATTAAATACAGTTATGAAGTTGTTCTAATTGCTATTGCATCTGACAACTGTATTGGCATGCTAAGAGAGTAGTAATCAGTATATCCAGTAATATCTCTCCATGTTTTCAGAAGTCATGTCTCCTCATATCTCATGATTTTTACCTTTGGGAGGCACACTTTCTACCCTCAGATATTCCCCTGGAAATGTGTCCTTGAAGTCCAACCCGCTTTGCAATTGACAGCTTCTGCTAGCTCCTTACTTTGCTAGTTATTTAAGGGTACCTTTTAAGAAATTCCAATACAGATTCACCTGAGTTTAAAATTAACTCTTCAGCACTAAACAGTCAGATAAACAGGTTTTGAAATGGCTCCTCCCGAAAAATAAAAATAAAAATAAAAGTAAATATAAAAATAAAAATAAAAATAAAAATAAAAATAAAAATAAAAATAAAAATAAAAATAAAAATAAAAATAAAAATAAAAATTTGGCTATAGTACAAGATGGCTGCTGAAATAATCGTCTAAGAAATCCTATGAACATTTTCTGTTTCTGTTTCTGTTTCATTTATTATTCTTGAATAGAATCACAAATATATGAGAAGTCCATTTTTTCTCTGTTTTCTGTGAGCCTCTGTTTTTCTTCCTCTGCAACAAGCTCCTTTGTTTCCTAATCCTACAGTTAAGATCGTTCTGATAAGTAAAACAACTTTAATGTTTATACCTTGTGCTTTCTAATGTTTCTGAACAAAAACTTTTGGCTTATTCTCTTTTTGGTGTGAAATACTTTTAAGCAAACTTGAATTCCTATAGTTCAGAACTTTTAAAATTGTTTATCCTGATGCAATAACTGTTTGACTATATTAATATTAGTCAATCTGAAAAAGTCTGCCAGCATCAAGTACAGATCCATTATTGATGCTTATTGCAAGCAGTTTTATTGCTATTTTCCTTGCATTGTAGCTTAATGTGCAGAAAAAAAAAAGAGGCATAACAGAGAAGACATCACACTAGAACTTACAAGTGAATTTCTAGTCTAGCACAGAAGGCAAGTGTTTCTAATAAAAAAATGTGTCTTGTAAATTGTACAGAGACTGCTTTTTTTCCAAAACATCATGCATAGTAATTAAATACTATTTTTTAATTATTCATTATGCACTACAAATCTGTGAAGGTTTCATTCCAAATCATTTTAGTAACTAGAATACATTTGAAAATAAATTAGATGAGTGCCCTGAAGCTACTTTTGAAATTGATGTTTTAAACAATTGTCTGGTCGGTAGAATTATGCTTAATACAAATGAAATGAAATTAGATTCTATCTTTGAAATTTAGGGGAAAGGAAGGCTTTTTTTATTTTCATCAAGTGAAAATACAGTATTTATAATGATATATGAGAGGAAAGATACTCCTTTTAATTTTACAGTTCATCTATAGTGAAGTAGAAACCATCTATAAAACTGTGTTATTGCATACTATGCTCATATAATATTTCTGATATTGTTAGTATCTCTTCCATTTTTCATTGAAAGACTGATTAGTGTTTGATTCTCAACAACAGAGTGATACTGTGGGTTTTGTCTACAACATATTTTTATTACTCAATTTTCTGGAAAAGTATGAGAAGTAAATGAGTGATCATTCCAGGTACGACACTGAAATAGTTCACCTGTTTGTTCTTGTATTGTTACCCCACATAGAAGGTGAATGTAGTGTATATATATTTATTTTATCATATCAAAAGAAAAAGGCAATAGTATTCCTGGCACTCTCATTTGGAGATTCAGGATTTTATTGTTAAAAAACATGTGGAAAGTGTTATTCCAATCTTTAGGCAAAATGTGAGCTATAAAAAGAGATTAAGGGAATGCCTCAATATGATAAGGGCAACTAACCTAAGGAAAGGATTAAACAAAAGGGCAAGTAAGCAGATTAATTCTGAAGGAAATTAAGAGTCTAGATAGAGACTGGAGAAAACATTCCCAGTACCTATAGTACAAAGAAAGCATAAATGGTAGAAGAAAAAAAAAAAATACAATTGGGATGTGGAAATAGTTATGTCCAAAGTCATTACTAATGGAAAGTGCCTAAGATTACTCTTTTATACATAGACTTCAGAGAAAGGGTAAAAGGTTGATTATACTTTTTGTTACTGTTTGTTATTTGGATTGGATTTTGATAAATAAGGACTATTTGGAAAAATTCATCTTAAAAGTAAATTTGCCTATTTTTTTATTCTAAGTAAGTGGTTTTATACAGTCTGTAGCCAGAAGGGATCATATGATTGTGTAATCTGATCTCCTTTATAATGAATAAAAGACTCAACTATCATTTCAAGTTTAATATTGCTACTGAACTAGAGATTTTACTGAATCTTAATTTTAAAAAATCTGGTCATGGAGAATTTAGTTCAATTTTAGTTAATAGTTCTAATGAATAAGAATGCATTACAAGGACCTATCTTTTGTGGTGGAGTGGTAAAAGCTCAAGGTCAAAGTTGAGACATTAGATTTGTAACTCTTGCAGTTATAGTAATTCAATAAATGGTGGTGATATTTAAATATCAGATAATACAACTAGTTATATCAATTTTATCTTAAAAAATCTTCCTACTCAAACCTAAACAAGTCCCTCTAGGCTAGCCCTTTCTTTTTCTTTTATGTAACTAAAGTTGTGTATGAAAAGCCATAATGAATATCTTTCATGTTTTAAAAATATATTCTACTTGGTGAAAACTTAGTATTTAACAATTAGACTCTCCAAAAGAAGCATTTTCTGCCAGTAGAGTATTGTGTGCCATGCAGATATACCAGATGAGTCATATAGTTTCACTTTAGGAGTCTACTTTCTCCTTCACCTGCTCTACAACTATATAACTGCTGATTCTGTGTTTGATTGAGTGCTAGCCAGCTCAGCAGCTGCCTGTCTTTATTAATTGAGTAGTATGTCCATTGGAAGCCAAAAAGAGAAGTAGATGTCTATTCTAATGAAGGTCAGTTTACTTTAGAATTTAAACCATGAATAGGAGATCTAAAAGTTCAGTATCTTCTAGTCAAGACCTTTGGAAACATAGTAGACATTGAGTCTGCCAAGCAGAAGTCTGAGGAAACTAGAAGAGTCTTTTTCAGACATTTGCAGAGTCTTCACAGAGATAAAGCAGATCTGACCTTACACATCATTTGAGCTTCGCATATCATACTTGCATTTTTCTAAACAAGGGTTAACGGAAAATTTTTAGATAAGCATCTCTTTTCGACAAATAATATCAGGACAAGTGTTACAAAGCAACTTTTACATAATTCATCTTCAGGAATTTGTTAGATTTAAATAGCTTGAGGTTTGCTTTTCAATGAGATTTATTATCCACACAAAATCTTATATAAGTAAATTAATTTTGTCATTTTTCCCTTTA
>JAVCKT010029533.1:0-12175 GCA_032273925.1 Rhynchotus rufescens | reverse complement strand
GCGCGCGCAGCTCCGCCTCGCCGGCCGCCGGCAGCTGCTCCTGCGGGGCCGGCGCTCAGCGCGGCCGCCCGGCACGGCGGCGCCGCACCGCGGGCGGCCCAACGGGGCTCACCTGGTCCGCGAAGTAGATGCGCTGCTTCCCGTAGACCTTCTCGCGCACGCGGCCCTGCTGCGCCAGCTGCTCCAGCGCCTTGGCCACGGCCTGCGCGGCGCCGTGAGCCCCGCGGCGGCGGCGGCGGCGGCGGAGCCCTCCCCACTCCCCGCCCGCCGCGCTCACCGCCTTGCTGAGCCCGTGCTCCCGCTGCAGGTTCCCGTAGGCCTCCTGCGCGCTGTAGGGCCGGTTCTGCTCGCGCAGGTACCGCAGCAGCACGGCGGCGGCGCCGCCTGCGGGCGGGGCGGGGGTCACGCGCGGAGGGGGGGCGGTACCGGGGGGTACCGGAGGGGGCGGGGTCACTCACCGGCCGCCCCGGCGCCCTCGCGGCCTTTGCTCATTCTCGCTTCCCGCCGCTCCGCGCCGCTGTGACGCGCTTCCGCAGCGCCGCTCGCTCTCGGCCAATCGCAGGCGGAGGTGGGCTCTGATTGGTCGGGGAGCCGGCACGAGGGGGCGGGGCGCCGCCTTGTGGCGGGAGTCGAAACCGCCGCGGCACCGGCGCAGAGGGAGGGGCCTCCCGGGGCGGGGCTTGAGGCTCCCGGGGCGGGGCCTGGCCTCTGGAGGCGGGGCCTGATGCTCTAAGGGAGCGGCCTATCAGGGGGCGGGGCCTGGCTCCGGGGCGGTACCTGCTGCTTCAGGGGCGGGGCTTAGGCAAGGGGGCGGGGCTGGTGTTTTGGGGCGGGGTTTAGCTCTGTGGGCGGGGCCTGAGGCGCGGGGCGGGTCCCGGAGCTAGGGGCGGGTCCTGGGGCGGGTCCTGGAGCTCGGGGCGGCGAGCGGGGCTCCGGCGGGTGCGGAGGGCTGGGGCAGCGGTGTCGGCGGACGTCCTCCCGCGCGGTGCCGTTCAGCCCCGAAGCAGCGGCCCCAGGGCCGGCCCCTTTCACCCCCCGGCCTAAAGGGAATCCGGGCCTAAGGGCAGCCTTGTCTCCGGGCTGTCAGGACATCCCGGGCTCCCCTCTCCCGCAGGGACAACTGTCACTGCAAACCCCGCTCCAACAGGCTGATAGCTGCAGAAATCTGCTGTATCTCCTCAGTGCCACCCACGGATCAAAAATGTCCCCCAGCAAGTCCAAAGAGTTGCCAAAGGAAATGAATGAGATATCAATCTGGCAATTAGTTGCAGAAAGATCAAAATACATTTTGGCTCCGTTTGCCAGAAGACACGGGGCGGTGCAGCGCCCAGCTCTGCTCAGGGGGCACCAGCCCCACGCAGCTGGGGAAGCCTCCCCAATTCCAGCCAGACGGGCACGTACAAAGGCCAGGATCTGCCCTCCAGATGGGAACGGAAAGCGGCTCCTGCTGATCCTCTGCCTCCGGGAAAGCCCCAGGAGAGGGAAGGGACAACAGTAATGTGAAGAGCAGAACCGACAGCCGGGAATTCTCAAACCTGCAACCCGGCCTGGGCAGAAAATAGAGAGTGTGGCAGGTTACCTCGCGTCACCTGCCTCTCTCCACCCCGCCGAGGGAGAGCAGGCCCGTGCAACTCGTGGCACTCTGCCCAAACCACAAAATCTCATCCTACTCATGCCGAATATCATAAAGGAGTGGAAAAATATTGACATTTTATCCACTGATCTCCCCCTTATCTCCCTCTCTAAGGAAAAACCCGCTCTCCGCTGTGCAAGAGAGGCAGTCTGTGGGGGGAATTCAAAGCAAGGCCCAAGGCTATTCCCTCGACCTAATATCTGAGAGGCTCATTTTCAATTTAGAGACTTACTGAAGCGCAAAATGGGTGCAAGTGTGCGTGTGGATTTCTATCCCCATGCAAAAGAGGCGAGCTCGGCATCACCGCCCAGTGCAGAGACACATAATCAATATCACCTTGATCCCTCCTGACCTGTCCCAGGGCTGGAAGGGCTGCCTGCGTGTCCCTGCTCTTGTAAGAAGCCTTTGAAGGACCAGTTCAAGAACCTTTAATTTCTTAAGTAGATTAGGGGCTCGCTAGTTCATCCCTGGACACAGGGACGTCACTCGGCCAATCTAGACTAATTGTGCTGCTAGTGGCTCTGGCACAGGGAGACGTGCTCAGCAGGAGGGTCAGTGTGTGACACAGACCCAAGGCACCTTCTCCCTCCTTAGAGACACTCGGCGCAGGAGGCTCTGAACCGTATTTATATCCATGCCGCTAGGCACCGACCCTGCCATCCTTAGACAGATTCTATAAGGGCCCTAGGAAGCCGCCGTGTCAGTATAAATGAGTTAATGGGATCACAGGGAAAGCACAAATTAAGCTTTTTTCTCTCTTTGCAACAAAGACATCAGCTCTGGTATGATTTAAGTGTAGCTTTTAAATTTGAAACACGGTGACCAGTCTAACTGCATACACAGCAGCAGGCAATCATAACCCAAGTGGTAGAGAAACTATGATACTGAATGTATGCATACTTATATAAGGGGCCCAAATTGCAAAACCTGGTGAGCTTTTCTGAAGATCCATCTACTGATTTCTGTCCCTAAGAAAAAAACAGAGATCTTTCATAGAAGTCAGAAAAGAAGCTTACAATATTTAATACATAGTGATAAAAAAAAAAAATCTAAACATCCTCAGGCTACATACAGGCTTGTGCCCTGCTACATTAGAAAGAAAAGTCGACTGTTTTACTAGGAAGTGAGCCCAGCGCTTCCTGGGAGGAGCTGCGTTGTCAGAGGCAGCAAATCTGTCATCACAAAGTTACTGGATGGAATCCAGCACAGATCAGAAAGCCACCAACTCTGTCAGTAGTTGAAAAAAGTGAACATCCAAAATACAGGCAGCATTATAGTCCACATGCTGGGCCTAGGAGCTGGGACAACCATCCCTGGGTTTTTCTGTGCTCCCACAAACCATTTATCACTGTCCATTCCTAATGCCCGTTGTTCACATATAATAAACACATAGGTGCAAATACACTTAAGTAACTGACATCTGTGGGGCTTCTGTGATCATCTTCGTGACAATGAGCTTTAGCACATGCCCAAGCAGTGCCTCCAGGTTACACTGGAGGACACACGCTGGGTCTTTGCAAGGACAGGCCACCTCCTCCCATTAACTGCTTGGGTTACTGCTGACATGCTGGAAAGGGAAAGGCCGGGCACGACGGCACAAGCACTGCATAGGACACAGCTCAGGCAGCAGCATCCGAATGCTGGCAGTGCTGCGAGCCTGCTCATCTCAAACCCTGACCAGCTTCACACAGCTTTAGAAGGAACATTTGCAAAATATACAAGTTTTTAAAATACAATCTGTGACACCACTAACCCCCAGTCCTGCCACTTCCATAGGAACAGCCCTGTGTAGAAGCGCACTTCAAGGGGGAATTCCCTCCATTTACAGAGAGCAGCTTAGAGGAACAAGTAAAATGATGTAGCCAAGGGCAGTGTCCCTGCCATAGCACAGGTACACTCGAGCTGCGGGTCCCACTGCTGGGCTCTCTGCACTCAGCATCACACTGTTTAAACCAGACACAAAGTCATGCTGATCCTGGGAAGGCGCCCAGACAGAACAACTGCCACATTTTCCAAAAGCAAAATCATAGCGTGTACTGAAAGGGAAATTGTATTGACTTTCTGCATTGCTAACAAGGGATTTACGAGCGCACAGGCTATGTTTGTTCAACCAGAGTTGAAAAGAAAACCAGAATCATATGAAACATCTCTCTAATCCACGAGCCCAGTGAACAGGATGGTCCCAGCTATTGTGTCAGTACATACAGCTTGGGATCCTTAATCCTTCAAATTATTGGCATGGTGCACTTGCTCCGTGGCAGCTCTTTCAGACCTTATCCCATCTCCATTATATCCCTTCCTGCTCGAGTGAAAATGGTAGGGCCAAAGTGAGATACAAGCGTCTCTGCGCCCTGGCTGGCAGCCTGGATCTCCACGGTCCTGCTTTTCCTGTCCACACTAACCCCTTGGCCAAAGAACATCAGCTGCTGTGGGGGAAGGAGTCCTCTTCCATTTAGTCTTGAATGAAAAGTGCCCATTGGCAGTGACAACGTGACATACAAAGCTGTAGAGAATGGGGGCCTAAATACATAAGCCACAGACTGAAAATTACATTCCAGAGTCTTATTCCATAAAATTTCAGCCTGTGTCCACTAGGCAGCACCACCTTGTTTTTTGCATCAGAACCATTTTTAAACTAGGATGAGGACAATTTCTACCAATGATGTAGAGACAAACAGGAGAAGCAATGGAGCTGCACTCCTGAAAGGTTCATCCACTTGTCCTTCACTGCCTTCCACCACCACAGTCTATTTCTTCCTCGTGCCAGGAGACAGGACAATGTGGGGGAGGACGTACAGATTCAGCTATCAAAAATCTCAGTATTTCCAGCTTTGCTACAACCATCTTCATCCAGCCTTATAAGATACACTTGTCCTCTACGACATTGCTGCATTTCTAGTTTCTTCAGTTCAAGTAAGGGCTGCCATACATTCAAGTTTCCACATGTTGCCTGTCCCTAACACTGTCCAGGTGCAAAGCCAATACTGTTTGTGTCCAACTCTTCTGCCGGCCACGCGTACAGGAAATCCATGTCCCCTCCAAGGGGCCAGTCTTGCTATGCACTTAAGGCAGGGGAGTTGGGCACAGGTTTCTGTCCGCCTGATCAATCATTAAACAATTTCAACAACTACTTTTTCTTTAGCATGCTAAGTACATTCATATGTTTACAAATCTAACACTCATGTACACATAGACAGTTTAAAACACCTTATTATTTAAACAAGTAATATCATACTCCCTGCTAAAATACAGACAACCCTTTGAATAAGGTTTTCCATGCATAATTTATGGACCCAAAATGCTTTCCATAAATTCAAGATAACGATTCAAGTTTTTGTTTTGAAGAACAGTTCTGACAACAGACTAGGATGTTTGTGAGCAAATAATATTAAATAAAAGGCCATGAACAGCATGCAAGTGCAATTCATGTTTTGGTCTGAGCAAATCTAAATCCATATAGTTTTTCCACTGACGTGTGTTCATCTCTAATCAGAATCCATAGAGACACAGGCCCTAAAGAGTGATCAGAACATAGCAAACAGAAAGCTTTGCCCTCTGCCTCCATAGGTAGCAACATACCTTTTTGCAGCTGGGAACTAAAACTGGGCAACAGATTAAGTGTACCAGGTATCCAAAGTCAAGTTCTGAAAACCATTAAACAATCAATAAAACTGCAATGTTTATGGCTGGCTATAAAAGATACCTTCCTCAGATTGCCTGAGTTTCCTATGATCCCAGTTCCTCTCTTTCCAAGGGTTGATGTTATTCCTACCGTAAAAAGAGCAGAAACACGTTGCAGCTCAGGCCAGTTTCTTCCCCTCCACTCACGGAATAAGTGTGAGGGCTCTTCTGCCCATTCTTGCTCCATCTGCCCTGCAAAGGAGAGTAAAGAGGTGAAAAATTTTTTAAATCTGCAGGAGAAAGGAGAGCCGTGGTTGCTGGGGATAGATATGAAAAGTAAAATTGCTCCAATAACACAGCTTCAGAGATGCATTAACCGTTGGTATAAACAGATGAGCAAAAGTGATGTTGATGAGGGATTCTCCCCGCTCCTTCAGTTAGAACAATTTAAGGACAAGTGCTTTGGATAAAATGCCAATTCAAGGCCAATTGCTTTAGATAAAACGTCAATTCAACTTATCCAGTCTGAATTTTGATTTTCAATGCAAATTAATCCGAATAGGTCTGGAAAAGTCCTTTCATTTTATTTCTTTTAGAGTTTTACCTTCTTTGCATTTCTTTATGCTGAGTTTTAACCCAAAGTTAGAGAAACAACCCAAGAGAGATGATGAATGCAAACATCTTCAGAAATGAATAATGCAAGAGAACCTGGCTAACAACACTTAGACCAAAGCCTATCATCTCATCACTGACCTGTGGCTTCTCACTCAGCACCACTGACAGCCAGGTTTATTTCTCAGTATCTTCTCCTGTAAAAACTGGAGTCTTGAGAGCAATTTGGGACAGCAGCAAAGTGGTTATTCTCTGCTGGGAGTTAATTTGTTTTCTGCCTGTATTTCCATCACTTAGAAAGGAATCTTTATCCATCCACAGCAAATCTAAAAGATTCACAGTATAAAAGAACTGAGTGCAGAAAGACTGAACAGACAGGAAAACCAGAAATAAAACTAAGGCTGAGAATAAATTACTTTTAGACCAATCAGATTCCTTTCTCTCCCTTTCTCTGGGGAGAACTAAGCTTGTAAAAACGTTAGATTAATCTAAGCTTAGATCCATCTTGAATAAGAATCATAACAAGCAACGGCAAGTTCAGCACTCACACTTTGGAATTATCAATAATAATTATTATTGCCTTCCATCAGATGCTCTAAAAGCATTTGGGGGGGCATCGGAGACCTGATTTTCACAGTCTATACTTGTTACACAGACAGGTATAGACTCCCTCTGTAGGGAGGCTCTAGAGGGAGCCTACAGACTCCGTACTTAGGCTCCTGCCCTCGGTACCTGTGCGAGGTCTGCACCTTGGTGCTCTTCATGGCACCTTGGGCCAACTGCAGCGTGACTCGGCCTATTGACTCCTCCACTCTTTCTTCCCTGCTTCCCAAGCCCTCTTGGCAATCCACGCTAAAAATCAGGATTTTCTTGCCTCCTAAGTAGCCACCATCCCACTGAGGTAAACTCAGTGCTATCTACAAACACGCACTCGTTTCCCAACAGCTTATCTACCAAATGGCTTAAGCTAAGATTGCAGTATTAAAGTCCTAGGATCGAACCAGGGTATACGAGGTGTCGCATACACAGGGCACACGTCCTGCCATATACAGGCAGGACGTGGGCAAAAGTGGGATAAAGGGCAAAAGGGGCACCTGAAAGCAGTAATTTTTAAGCTATTTCCACCAAAGCTCTGTGCTGCCATAGCTGCATTTGGCTACACAATCTGTATCGGTCTCAGCCTGCAGCTTAAAACTGGTGGGTGAGAACTGAGCTCTGAATATGGAATCCCTGATGTTCTGAAGGATATAAATTACATAAAGCCACTGCAGTACCATTTGTTTGAAATAAACATCTACAAATTACAGAGAATTATTAAAGGACGTATCCTGAGTCACTGGGCTTTCACTGACATTTGTTTACTGAAGACTTCTCCACTCTGGGAGTGTCAGTGCTACAGACTGTACACACACAGGATCAAAGAGGCAGGTTTCTATGGCATACACCTCAGAAACATAGAGAAATGCTTGTGTTGCATCATGCGGGAACCAAGCAGGGAGTCAGACTGCAGTCTCCAAACTATTTGGGGCGGAAAGTCAGCATCTTTGCTATGCAACTTTCAAGGCAGTTTCAGAAGGAAATTAAAGCTCCCTGTTTCTGAGATGCAGAAAATTAACTGCCTAGCACAATTAAAATCAAGCCATGGATCTGGGACAGAAATCCTGGTGTTCTCACTCCCTGTTCTTGTGTATCAAAACCTTCATCACTGGACACTGACTGCAAGATATAACCATTGTCTGACTCAAATTAAGCTTTGCATTCCAGGGTAAAATTTATCCTTGCATACCTGTGAATTAGCAGGAAACTCCTTTCATTATCTCCAAGTCATTAGTATAAACTCAGATTCATTTCATAATCCCAGCACTTCCATTAGTTACTAAACTAACGCTTTCCTTTGGGACTGCAGTGTTTAAGGAAACCTGCCCGTACAAAAGCCTTTGTCTGAGAGCTTTTATCAATATAAACCACTTCTGTGAAAAATAAATCAATACATATTTAAACAGGAAATATGACACAGCTGAGGGAGGAAAGCTCCCAGCTACAGTCGAAGATCTGAAACCAGGCAAGGTTAAGCAGAGGCAGACGCTGCTACTATGGGAGCATTTCGGAGGTGGCCTGGAATATTGTCCCAGCCCTCCGGCTGTTTCCAGACTATTTATACAAATAAAGCAGCTTCCTTATGTAGCTATCCCCTTGCTAGACTGACCCTGATGGGCAGTCAAAGGAAACCAAACTGTTTCTTGTTCCACATTTGTGCTCCAGAAATGAGGGTGACGACGCTGAAGAGCACAGAGCAAAGCTGTGGGCAGGGACCTCAGGTGCCCAGTCCGTCCTTTTGCCATTACTACCAAAAAGCCTGGGGACATATTTTTGCCTTTGTGCATTAACTAAGCACCTACTGGCAAATGTAACAAGCATAAAGATCAGCTGTGCAGCTTGGTTCAATAAATGCACTCAGATATGGCAGCACTTGCACCATCGTGGCTGTTGCAAGCACCTGGGGAACCCAGCCATGCCCTGATTTATAGCACCGTGTCCAAGGAAGGCACTTGTGCTGCTCTGACAACAACTTGGCTGTCACTGATATACAGACACGTTCACTGGTAATTTTTCCATCCAGTCACAACTCAAAATACAAAGAAATATAAGCCCCATGGGTATATTCTTTTTTGAAATCTCTGTATATATGCAAGCATATTCTTGTGCCCATGCCACACAACATATAATGTGGAAATCATTACACTTCCTAAAAGTCATCTTCTGGCGATGCTTGAAGCTACACTGATTAAAGAAATTGCTCATCCGTCCATCCTTTAATTTCCCCACATGTTAGCTATTATGATAAACAGATTAAAATTAATGTGGTCTTAGAAATTTTAATACATTTTGCTTTTATATTTATTGCAGCATTAAGTCTCTAAAAGGTGATTGGTGGCTGGGGAAAAATAGCTGCATATAGTAGAAAAAGACTATTACTCGCTTACCAGAAAAATGCCTGTCTGCTCATGAACCTGGTACATGAGAGTCAGTCCAGGCCTTCACTGCCTGGGTAAATATGCACACTGCCAGGAGAAGTGTGATTCTGAATATGGTTTGCAGGAAGAATCATATTTTAAATAGAATTTGAACATCCTTTTCATGTACACAGAAATTGTTAGGCTAGAGGGCAATGGCTTAGAGAAAGGCTTTATAAGAACAACTGTCATCCTGCTACAAGTTTTGTGAGAACAAACTTCAAAGGTTCACAGGATAAAGCAGAATGGAAAACATTCACCTTGGCAAAAGAGCCGTGATCTGATAGTACTCTGGAAAGCAGCTTTCATCCTCAAGGTGCAGCTCCTGCCACTGAGGCTGGCATTTCGGATGGAGCAACGCTGGTGAACGTGTCAAAACTCGATGCTAGCAACACATGTGATGACTACACTGTGTTTGCAGCCATACCTGTGAGTCACAGCAGCAGGATTGCAGACCTGTTTATGCTGCCAAGAGTCTCCAGGCTCAGACCAGGAGAAGGAGAGATGAGGAAAGCGAAGAAGGTTTTCAAATCTCCCCACAGAAGAGCAGAGTTCTGGACCTCCTCACGGTGGGCAAAGCGGCTCTGTCCGCACACACTGGGGTGCATGCTGACCAGGCTCTGTGGGTTGGTGCACTCGATCCTGCACCTCAGCCTCCTGCACCCTCAGCACAGGGCGAACTACGAGCATCCAAGAAAGCCCCTCCACCCGCTCTGCACTGCTCTGCACTCCCCGGCAGCCCATGTCAAGCAAGCCCTGGTGGCTGGGAAAGACTTCATTGTCTCTTACTCATTTTATATTTCTGAAAACCCTTTTTCCTAACATTGCTTAATGTTTAAACATTGTTTATATTCCTGAAACACAACAGTATCTTCTTATACATACCTCAAACTGGATTATTACTTTAAGAGGGAAAAAAAAAAACCTTAAAGAAATGATGATTACATAGAAAACAGCATTTAATACTTACTGGTGGCATGCCACACAACATTTAACTGCAGTATTGTTATAAAATTTAATCCACTACAATTCATTGCTTTAGTTTATAGATAAGAATATAAATAGACAAAGAATAATCGAGATGCATTAACAGCAAAATAGTCAGTGCCGGAAAATCATCAGGACTCAAATTTTAGGCAGGCTGCCATCAGCAGCATGAAATGGTTTAGCTGAAGCCTCATATCTTAATGTCTTCAGTAGTTCACACCCTAAAACTGTAGCAACTTCAGGCTTCATCATGAAACCCAAAACCTTTCACAGGTCTGTTTTGTTTTTTCTATTTCACTTAGCCACAGTAATTATAGGAGTGGCCTATAAAAACTCAGTGTCACTTTGAATATTGCTAAACTCCCGGCTTCAACGGCATTCATCACCAATAAATTCTACTGCTTAATTACACACTATGTGAAAAAACACTTCTCTCGCTGCTGCCCGGGCACCTCTCTCAGGATCTGGTTGTTTCACCCGCACTGCGGCAGGAAGGCAGACGGGCAGCGCGCGGCACCGCGAGGCAGCCTGGCTGCTGGGAACAACCCAGCAGCCCAAAGCAGCTCCGGGGGGTTTGCACCCACGCTGCAACGAGCAAAGGGATGGCGTTTACCTACGGGAGGCACGTTGGATTGAAGGAACAACAGGCCAAACCCCTCTCTTGTGAAACTCCGGTTGAACCAATGAGGTTAACCTCACGCTCTCTTTTAATACGCTATGTATTAAAAGAGATTCCAGGGGATACCTTATCAACAGAGATCTAACCACTGTCTCTCCTGAAAATAAATCACCATGCCATCAGTCGACGGGCAAAAACAAAGTCAGCATCCCCCCCTCCTCCGACTGTAAAAACCTGCCCCGTATCAAATTAACTGGCCCCTCTGCCTTCCCGGCTTCCCAGGTGGGTCCGTGTGTGGTCTCGTCGCGCTGGGATGTACGACCAGCCACCCATGAGCGTCGGCCGTGAGTGCTCAACAGCCACGTGTGCCCCGGAGTATGTGCTGCACAACGAGGCACACGTGGGAATGATTAGTGGGGTCTGGGGAGCGACTGAACTGCTCAGGTCACAGAGGGACCTTTCAGAGGGGAGGAGAAAAAGCATCTTGGTGAGTTCAGTGCTCAGAGCTGAAAGAGGAAAAGGCAGCGCCTGCTCCTCAAGGCAAGAGGGAAAAAATGGGCAAGCACATTAAGAGCAAGACTTATATTAATAAAAATGAAGAATATCATATCTGAAAAGATCATCATAAAAGCCTCAGCTTTACTGGCAGCACAGCTACTCGACCATTAGAGAGAGCCTCTAACAGCAGTTAATAAAGAAATTAGTTAGACAGTAATAGTATAACTACTACCTAAATAGGGGTGGGATACTAAATCGTATCCCACTGTTTTAACCCACAGAGCCTTGTGACATGACCTCAAGAATTGCATCTTTCATGTAAAAACACCTACAGCTTCTCTATGGGATATACACACAGGGGCGCACACAGCCTGGCACGGGAATATGTGCTAGGAGATGGGGATGCCACAGCTCACAGAACAGCTGGGAATCACACTCCCTTCCCTGCTAATACCTGGGCACTGGCTCCAGCTCTAGGACTGGACTTGAAGGCCCTGAAGCTGCACGGGGGACCAGCAGCTCTGCAAGGAGAGTTCACTGAAATGAAGCACATCCCGGGATGAGCACATCCCAGGGATGTGGCTAACATATACCATAGGCAAGCCTCTCTATACATCCCAGCCCTCACTGCTTCACTGTGATGAGAACCATGAGGCCACCCAGCTCCAGAGCTTTGGTGTCTCCCACCCACCTCGTGCAACTTTCCCCATGCTTAGCTGAGTTACAGAAAGAGGTTTTGTCTGTAGGTCCACTCAGATGCAAAAATGAGAGATACTTCTGATATTTTGACTGCTTTTTATAATATCTTGCTTTCTAATCTGTAAGGGCATAACTATTTTTTTTTCCTATTATCATTTGCAATTAGCTGCATCTTTTTTCAGCATCGTTACCTCAGTATATCCAAACAGTTGTGGAAGTCAATGATGTTTTTATTTCCCAATTTTTCAGGTAAGAGGCAAAAGCTGTTCCCTTTTCATTTGGACACTATCCACCACCTCTAAGCCAGGATGGGCTGCAATCACTAGTGAAATACACAGCAGTGAAAGGCTCCTCTGGAAGTGCAACTAACGGAAAACAGTGCTGCAGAGAGCACCTCATTAGTCTTGGTGACCTCCTTCTCTCCACAACAACACTGCTTCTAAACTGACTGAAATGGGCCAAGATGAAGCACTGCCCAGCTTTAAACTCAGG
>JAVCKT010029532.1:0-14917 GCA_032273925.1 Rhynchotus rufescens | reverse complement strand
CCTGGGGTTGCTCTGTGCTGAAGGGCACCAGGTTTTGCTGCACGTGTGTGGCAGCCTCGATCAAATCTGCTGGCGGATTTTACAGCATTTATTTCAACATAGAAATATCCCAGTCCCGGGAAGATGAATTCAGATTCATCTCACTGATTTCTTTAATTTTGAAGTGCTGTTGATTAAACGACGGGCAATAAATGTTTAATCTGATTTTTATTTCCTGTGTTTCCTTTTCAAGACTGGGTTGGCTACTTGTTTATATAATCTAATAGGGATTTGGGACACTTGGCTTTTTGTGAGACTTTTTGTGGAAGTCCTCCAACACACTTAAGAGTGTGTGTGAATCAGAAGGAGTTATTTTTAAATGCCATGGTTAGTTTGACCCAATTATCATGATTCAAATATAAAATACCAAATGAAGGCAAAGATGTAGGCAATGCCACTGTCCGTGCAGATTCTTGGATAGAAGTAGGATGCAAATTATTAAGGTAAATAGTATGAGAATAATTTATAACTGACTGTGGTGACTCTGGTGGGACTACATGGCAGTACTTTGACGTGGCATTTCACGTTTTTGTTCCATGGAATCACAGACTGACCGAGGCTGGAAGGGACCTGTGGATCTTGTGCAGCGGGTTCAGCGCTGAAGCGACTGTGAGCAGCTCAGGGCCTTGTCCAGGGAGCTCTCTGAGGCCCCCAGCCACTGTTCTCAGCTTGGCTGTCCCTAACGTTTCCTCGCGGCAAGTCAAGCTCTCCCATCTGCTTTTTTTTTTGTGCTGGTTCCTTCCCGGCCTTCCACTGGGAAGGCTGAGAGCCTGGAAGGGCCTAGAGTGTAGGCTGAGAGGCTGGGAAGTCAGAGCCTGGGGGGCTCCTAGTCATGGGGCAGGTTCCGGTGGCCCTTGACCTTCCTCCAGCTCCTCCACAGCTTCCCTGCTCCTGCAGTTTCCCCACACCGGGCAGCCCAGGCTGGATGTGGTTTTCCACATGTGGTCTAGCAAGTGCCAAGCAAAGGGGATTAATCACTTCCCTTGACCTTCTGCCTACAGCTCTGTTAATACAGCCAGCGTGCAACTTTGGGCCTCCTTGCTGGTTTTATGCTACTGCCCCTTTTAAATTTACCCTTAATTTGCCCTTTATATTATTATTATTATTTTAAACAAAGTCGTCTCAGACTCTTTCCTCTGGGCAGTACAATCCCAAGAACATGTTTATAGGCCATAGTTGGAGAGCTGTTGCTTTCACATCTTTGCTGACATATCGTAAAATTGTCAGAGTTTTATCAAGCAAAACCTTTCTTGGAGAAGGATATAAAAGAATGAGGGAACTTGCAGTTTAAATAGAAAAGTGCATGCAGAGAACTGGAATTGCCCAGTAACAGATGACCTGCCATTTGTTAAGGAATTTGAGACATGTCCTCTAACACACAAGAAAAAACAAACAGATGGAAATGAGGTAAACACGACAGCATTTTGATGCTTCAAACAGTCCTTCAGAAATGGGATTGCTTTCATCCAGTCCCCCTTTCAGGTAGAAGATATCAGGCTTGTTTAAGAAAGCAACAATAACAAAACCCCCAAACCCAATTTTTATCCTTTTCCTGAGAAAGCATCGAGCTCTCGGAGCTGCCGGGCAGGTAGGGGAAGCGGAGCAGGCCCGTCCTCGCTTGGCTGCTCCGCGGGCGCTGCTCTTCGGGATGCTGATTTCCTTCCCTGTTCGAGCTCAGTGTCTGTCAGCCTTTCAATTGTGCCCAAACTCTCCTTTTTCTTTCCCAAATCAAAGTTTCTGTGTGTCATTCACAAACTGAGGCTGTGGAAGATGCTGGCAGCCAAACAGGCGACAGGCTGGGAGCTCCTCTCTTCCCTTACGGCCTCTCTCAGGATGCTATAACCTGATGCTCTTGTGCTGAGATTAAAATCTTAGAGTGGCTTCTGAAAGAAAATGGACAAAGAGGAAAGCATGGAGGAGTAAACCCTGTAGGGATTTGTGTGCGTTACCCTGGTCTTTACCTCAGTGACCTTGTCTGCCCCTCGCTGCTGACGCTGCCACCCGGTGAAGATGCTCCCATGGTTGATGCCCTGGACGGGGCACCTGGGCTGCTGGGGGAAACACCAGCCTCTTGGCACTGGTAAAGATCCTTAGAGCAAGTAATTACATGTGTCTGAGTGATTGTCTTTGGTTACGGAATCACTTCTTATTTTTGTAATACTATTTCTCAGTTATATTTTTATTTACCAGCTACAGGTTTAATGCAGTCCTTGAGCTGTCTCAGTGACCCTGTTGTTTGGACGAGCTCCCTCTTTCTGCCCTGTTTTCTGTCAGCAGTTACAAAACAGAGTGAGTTTTCTGAACTTCCACCCACTTCATCGAGCAGTCGAGCTTGCTCGCAGTTAGTCGCCTTCCTGGCCCGTGTTTGCAGGGGGCAGCTGGACTCCTCCAGAAACCCAGGGCTGTTTCAGTCTGTCCCATGAGGAATTTGAAGAAACCAAGCTGCTTGTGCGTCAGAAAGGCCTCCTGCAGCAGCAAATGCCCAGCCCGGCTCCAGGCACTTTGGGATCATGTCAGCTGGCTGCTCTCTGGATTTCCAGCTCCGGAAGCTGCTTCCTTGTGCACACTGGATGTCTGAACACTTTCCCTCCTTCTGACAACTTCTCATATCAGTCGCAGCAGCTGTACTGTAGCTTCCACTTTTTGTTCCTTCCTCTTCTCTAGCCTCTTTTCCTTTCTTTGTCTTTGCAATTAGCAGGTCACATTTTGTGCTCAGCTCTTATTTCAATCTCACTCAGCTACAACTTTGTTAGAGCAAGTTCCTAGTTTACATTTTTAGTACTTACAACCTGGTGCAACACAAGTGGGAGGCTGTAACAGCCTGTGTGCAAGTCAGTGTGCGGGGGACAATCCCCTGTGTAAACTGTGTGTACAGATAATGATCATGTTATGCAACACACAAAATAACTGTAAAATACCACATTATAAGGTCGTATCTGTCTATTCTGTCATTCAGTAGCTGGCGTAGCTTCTCTGGGATGTGTGTGTTTTACAGCAGGATACTAATAGAATTATGATGTTTTCCAGAATACTCAACATTTATTGAGTTGATAGTTTAGCTCCCATGAGAAAATTGTGGCCCGTCCTCCCCAGTCTTTAGCTTGGGCTTCTCTTTCCTCAAGCACAACCGGCACGGGAGGGATGCGGGAAGAGGAGCTCCGTGACTCAGCTGCAATGGGGTGAAAGCCCTGAAGCTTCTGAGGGGATGTATCCCTTTGCCTTGGATACCGGCTCCCAAAAACCTTCATCTGGATGCTTTGTACGGGGTTAGATGTTAGAAAAGATTGAATAGAGTGTCCTGGTGTGTTTTATTGTTTGGGTTTTGGTATTTTTTGAGGGAAAGGGGAGATATCTGATAGAGGCCTGGGAACTACCCCATAGGAAACCTGCTGTTTCCTGCTGCCCCTGATTTTGCTTTGCTTGCCTGTAGGGTTGAAGTCATTCCGAGAGAAGCTCTGTTAATGTGCAGTTCTCCTAAGTGCTTATGAATTCAGAAATGTAGAAACTTGTGGCCAAGCAGAACAAGCCTGAACTGGTCCATCGTATAATAGTATAAAAATACATAATATAAAGTACTATATATATATATATATATATATATACGTATCCAGTGCTCTTAGAAAGCAGTAGGAAGTGCTTTCTACTGCCTCATAATGCTAGTGGGATAGGTAAGGCACCCTGAATTATATATACTTATTACAAATTAAAAGTCTGCACACCAGCAACTTTTGCGTGTTCACAACCCAGTGTAACCCATCGCCCCTGTTATTACAGTTCTGTTATCATGGGAAGGGGTTTCAGCTGGGAGTGCAGAAGCTGTTGGCTCGGAGCAGTCTGTGCAGGGCAGGTACACACGTATAGTTTGCTCCTGCAGTTCCTTGCTGCTTCAGGCACTGTGCTATCAAGGTGCTATTTTGGTTTCATACTTCTTTTCTTACAGAGTGGTAATGATTCATCTTCTATCATTGCACCACTTAAACACTCGCATTTAATACAATAGTCTGATGCTTCAGATGTCCTTCAGTGTGCAAGGAATGTTTAACTCAGTTACTAACTCTTATCATTTCTGTTTACAGGAGAGGCCTGCTGACAATTTACATGGCTAATCAGGTAAGCAGTCGTTTATTTCAAGAGTAAAACACATATAATATTACTGAAAATATATATTTTTTTAAAATGGTTGATACTGAGATTTATTGCCTTTTAATCCTTCCTGAATTTTTCTTTGCCAACTGTGTGATTTGATAACTAGAATTATCTCAAGAGCAAATTTTGACAGTAGAAGTAGCTTCAGAGCAAAAGATGGAGTGCAGTTCACTGGGGCTGTGCTCACAGCCCCAAGAAAATGGGTATTTTTGTCTCCTCAGAACTATAGTACGTATTGCCCTATGGATGAGTATCCAATACCTTTCTGCTTTAATTTTATAGTTACTTTTTTTCTAACCAATTTCAAATGCTGTGCATGCAAACATATTTTTTTTGTCATGTGGATATATTGATTTAAAATTTTTGACATATTCCTTACAATCTCTTTCAAATAAATGAGTAGTGGATTTATATAAACAGCACTTTCTCCAATACCGTTTTCTGAATGTATGTTGCTTGCATTATATGTTCATACTTTTTGAGGAATTATTATTCCAAAAGAATTATGTTAAGTTTTTATGATTTTTGTCTTGTGTAAAGAATTGCAGAAACTATTAAAGGAAGGATTTCAGTATATTTGCTCTAAAATGCAGTATAAACTTATTGGGGTCCTAGTAGCCTAATGGAAACTTAGAACCTCCTCCTTCAAGGTTCATGAGTAAAGGTGGTGGCGCAGAGCTGTGTGTTGCACTGGGGGTTAGGGCAATAGCACTGAAGATCACATTCAGGCCTTCACTTCCATCATTGTAAAGTCATTATGGTGACCACTGCAATTTGAAGGATTTGAGGCCCGAGGAGGCTTTTGGAGGTGATTTTTTTTTTTTTTTTTTTTTTTTTTCTAAAATCAGAAAACTGTATATTCTAGTGTCCCATTAACACTTAAGGACAACTTAAGCCCTGAGATGAATTGACTCAGTGAAAGGGGCATGGAGCTATTAAGTTATTTTAATGTACAGCTGCTGCTTCATGGTAAAGGGATGAAGTGCAGCAGAATGTTGAAGTCCGAGGTCTAGGCCCTGTACTTGCTCTGAAAGGTGATGTCTGTATTGATTTTATTGTGGCACTTACCAAAAACATAGGAGCAGGTGTCCTGGCTAGAGTGGAGGCAGTGAGGATGTTGTTAGTGCAAGGCTGAGCTCCCTAGATGCATTTCCTTACTGCTTACACAATAAAATGATAGATTAAATAAGGTTTTTTACACTGTATGGAAAAAATTAATGCAAGTGCTTTCTTAAACTGGCTTTCTCTTAAACTGAGACTACTGCCGCAGGGCACTCTATTTTTTACTTTTTAATGAATTAGATTTGGAATTGAACATAGCAGTGAAGGATCTGTAGGGTTTCAGTTTTGATATGCAGAATCTAAAATCAACATCTCAGCTCACTGGAAGACAGTCAACATTTTTTAGATGTAAGTTAATACTCTCGGGCTCCAACACTGAGGATGTGGGCCTGGCAGTTTTAACCAGTCGTGACCCGAGAAGTGACCGTCTGTAATACCAAGGAGCAGAGTTGCAGAGGTTCTTCCTGGACACCAGGCAGGAACCTAGAGCCTTTAAAGTACTATTTTAGATGGCACGTGTTAAAGTTGAGAAATTTCTAAAATCCCAAGCGATGAACATAGGAGATGATCCTTCATGAATCATTTGAGATCAAAAGGAACTCCAGGAGTCCAGCAAAGGTGGAAGTGAAATGCAACCCCTCAAGTTATTTCTGTCTGAAAACGTGATGATATTAATCTATGAGTGCCCATAAATAAGAAATACAGATGTTATGTTGCAAACAGTTAAGATGCCCTTGACTGTGAGCAGCTCGACACTTTGGTTTTGGCTTCTTGAGCTAAAGAAATCATATTGTTGAGTAAGGTGATAGTGGTGAGGAGAAGACCAAGTCACAGGCAGGATGAATGGCTGCCTTTAATACAAAGAGAAGTGCAAGACAGGAAGAGACTAATATTGTCCATGTCCAATTTGATAAAAGCAATGAGAAATAAAAATTTGGGGGGAATTCAGTATGTTGTCTCCAAAATTCTGTCCCAGAAAGACAGTTATTGTCCCATATGCTGAACTATAATGTATGTTCATTTCCTTTATTTGAGAATGAAAAAGTTGCTCTACATTTTATATTTGAAATGTAAACTGCATCATTGCATCCAAGATTTCCTTTGTTTTGTTACTATGTTGACTGTCTGGTTTTACACGTGCGAAGTTGGAAACGTTAAAATTCAGTTGGCCTTGAAGGTCATGGGTTTAGCAGTGCGAGGGTGAAGCCTCAGGCAGCTGGATGGAAGCACAGCGGGGTTGCTGCAGACCGGTCTCCTGGGGGTGCTGGAAGGAAGAGGGGAAACAGCTCCGGTCAGACGAGAGGGATTTAGGGAGCGGAAAAATACAGGCTCAGAAAATGAGATGAGAAAGATAGGAGGAAAAATAAGCAATGAAACACAAGTGAAAACTAAGGTGTGCACTTAGAATTTACTGCAGCCAAAGGCCTGGGTGGGTGGGAAGTGGGTGGTGTCGCAGGAGGAGGGTGATGCGGCGAGAAGGCACCAGCGAAAGCAGAGAGGAGGTGGCAAGAAAGTGAGGGGCTGCAGGTAGAGGAGGGATGAATTCTGCTGTATTTGGCATGAGGAGGAGTTTGGCAGGAACCTATATCTCTATATAAGTATGTACACACACACACACACACACACACACACGTGTATCTATCTATCTATAAAGAGAGAGGAAGAGTTTATCTTCCACAGTTTTGTAAATCCAAACTTATGACACTTTTTTGTCAGATTCCTGAGAGCTTCTGTAGCAAAGTAATGACAGTGAGAGGCTGCTGAAGTAGTTACTTAGTTCCTCTTGGACATACTGACTTCTTTCTTTTCCTCTGTCATTTTAGAAATATTGCTGCTTACTGTTTGGAATCCAGTTAAGTCCTTAAAAGTGCTTAAAAGTACTATTTGCATTAAGCGAATACTGAACTAAATAAGCAGATGCGTTCTGGGGTGATGTCCTACTTCTGTATATTAATTATGGAGCACAAGTGATTTAATTGAACAGCAAATTTCTTGTGCTTTTAAAGTAGCCCAAGTAATTTCACTCCTGAATTGTTTTTGATTTACATAAGCAGAACAAATCTGGGTTCACTTTGGCCGTACTTTCGTTTATTCCAGCTATTCAGTGCAAAGAAGGGGTGTTAGTTGTGCTCTTATGGCTTGAAATACTTGTTCCAAAGTATATTTCACAATTTTGACATACATTTAAAAAGAAATCCCTGAGAAATCATGCCATGAGACTTGAGTAACCAGTGCACTTCAGTCACAGTTTCCTCCCCAGATCATCGTGTGTGTTTTGCAAGATGGAAGTTCTTGTGATTTCTAACTCTTCAGGCTTTTCAATATTTAAAGACTGCACCAAAACCACTAGTGATACATAGGACACTTGAGCAGCGCGGTAGACACCAAGCCTGAACTGCAGTGAAGTATAAAACATGGTTTAAATGTCTGAGCCCAAGGGCCTTCCAGCATCGCTCTCCATTAGCAGTCAGCTCCTTAATGCTGTTTCGTGCTTTGGGCATGAGGTATGTGGAGGAATGAAAGAGCGAGAGGTGAGAGATGCCAGGGCAGCAAAAAAGCAGCAGCAGAAACCCCCGCTTTCCAGCGGTGCTTTTATGGATCCTGTGGCCTTTTTGTTGAAGGAAAACTGTTGTAAAGGAAGAGTCATCATCACCCAACATAGCCGACACCGAGCATTCCCAAGGGATTTCTTACCAATTTATCAAGGGTTCTCCGCACAAATTTACAAACGTGTTTGGATTGTTGCAAATGTTTCAAGAAATCCCTTGTGCCTGTTGCAGATAAATGGAGGAGGATGTTATGAAGAATAGAGAGGGAAATTGTTGTATTTTCTCCAGTAATGTGCTGTTTGTCTATGTAATCGTGATTGTCATGTTATGCAATTTGTAACTTTTTGATGGAATTACCACCTCATGTTGTTAGAACATTATGTAGCCGTTGAGAGATATCCTTTAAAATAGGTTTATTGTTGTCACCCTTTCACTGACAGTGCTGTAGAATCGTAGGCATTTAATATGTTGCTGTTGTTTTGACAGTTAACTTTGTAACCAAATATATTAGTTTATTTATTGTAACACAAGAATTTTTTTTCTGCTTAAACTTAACAAAAGAGATATTGAAAAAACTTTTAATTCTCCCCGGAACATTTTTGTGTTTGCCAAAAAGATGGAGGCAACGCAGAGTCAGGGAAGACTGGTAGATTTACCGGATCTGTGTTTCAGCGATGCCATTTCCCAGGAAAGTGGATCTACCTCTCACTTTCTATTTTATAAACCAGAAACATATGTACATTGATATTCCTGATTAATTTAGAGGAAAAAAATGAATTCGAAAGTTTTCCATGAAACTGCCTTTTTTTTCCCCCCTCTCCTCATTGAAAACCACTCTGTGATAAGACTCTGCGTGATAAAGTAGCAGTTCTTGCTGGACAGCAGACAAACGCTCATTTTGAGATATACTGTGACAGTTAACTAAAATGATGTGCAGCTTAATCTTCAGCTATTGCTGCTTGGGTAAAAGAAGAGCAAAAATGACAACTGTTGTCTGAAAGGCAGCTTTAATGGGCAGAGTTCCTGCTGGGAAGTGCACACGGCCTCTCTGATTCCCTCTGCTCCCTGCAGTTCATAATTCTTGAACTCTTGCCACCTCCTGAAGGAGAAGTCTTTAGTGCTAACAAGAAACAAACCCTTTTTGGTTTCAAATTAGGCATCCATCTCAAGAGCCGTGCTTGCTCTGAGGGTGAAGTTTGAAGATGTGTCTTCTCCTCAATGTCTCTTAAGCTTTCATATCACTTGAGAGTCCACATTTAGTGGTAACATTTGGCCATTAGTGTAGCTAGTAGTTTGGGATTTCATGAAGGGGTGTTTGCTTCCACTTCTATGAGGTCAAGCCACATCCTTTGATTCCTGCCCCTGTGTGAGGAATATTTTTCTGCTAAGTTGTTGCTTGGAAGAGCCTCTTCTGTATTTTCAGCTTCATTGTTGCCTGCACCTTCCTTGAAAAACGACTTGGAAAGGAAACTGGTCCCATCTTCTTCATTTCGTAGGAGAGACACTGGATGATCATCTGCCGTTCACACCATGGGCTTCGCGAGGCAGGCAGTTGTCTTAGGGGTTCAAGTCTGTTGCTCGTTCCCCAGATCGCTGATGGTTTGGCTGTGGTGGGTGCCACAGGGCAGGGATTCAGTCAAAAACCAATTTGACAGCAGAAGACTTAAATATAATTTGATTTACCAAGCTCATGAAAAGGTATCATGATCTAAAGTCTTTTTTTTCCCCTTTCAAATTAAAGAGCAAATCTCATATTGGAGAACTAATCACACGCGACCGACTTACCTATAACGTGCTCCAGTGAGAACGTAGGGATTTGCGGGTAATTTTAGTATTTATATTATATTCTTTCTATTATTTTTATTACAGTATGAAGGATAATGAGATATAGTGTTCTCAGGATAATAGCTTTTGGATTATTTTGCAAATGAAGCTTCCATGTGAAAAGCAAAATTGTCTTTCTCAAACTGTCTCAAAGGAAGAAAAATCCTTATGTAATGGCTTATGTAATGAAATATTAGTGTAATGACTAGAATATATATGGTACTCACTTCTATCTCTTTGGGTTTCGTGATGTTATAAAGAATTATTATTAGGGAATTAACTTATTCATTGTAAGTTTTCCTGTGGTGTATTATGTAGGTGTGCCAGTGTTTGCTGAAATGAGTTCTGGAATAAAAGCAGCTGATAAAACTTCAGAGCAGAAGTAAGAAATTCCTTTGGTTAAATGTAATTAAAGTTAAATGAGAAGGGTTTGAAATTAAGAATGTGGAAAAGGAAAGTTGTCTTGTGCTTGCAGAAAAATGCCAACTCTTCAGTAGCTTGTTGAACCTCTGCTTTTATGTCTTCTGTTATGATGTTAATGAAGTTATATAGCTTGCTTAAAAAGGAGCGATTTTTTGAGTAGTTTGGAGGAATTTGGAAATTACTCAGAAGAAATGAGTGCTTTAAAGAGTGACAGTAAGGTTCAGATGTATTCGGTTCAGATGTATTCCAACAGCACATAAGCAGAAGAAAAAAATAACCTTTTAATGGAATCATTTAGCTTGTTGTGGTGACTTTGCCCACAATGGGAAGTGTGTTCTGTGATCAGCACTTCTAAACTCCTTAGAAATGAGATGCAGATGTTATAAAATAATCAGGTTTAAGCACTTTTTGCTCTAGTTGATAAATCCTCAAGGCACTCTCTCAAAGTTTTATCGTGAAATTCAGAATTGGATGCCATAAATGGGTGAGCTCTATGCTTTACCCATATCATGTTTTGTGGGATTGGCAGTTTGGCAACTGAAAGAGGCAATGTCGGGGAAAAAATACTACTTTTTAACTATAAACATTACATGAAATTCATATAGGAAGGAAAATAAGCTGAAGTCTTTTGAGTGGAGCATAATGTGAGCTAATTCAATTAACGGAATACTTTGCATAATCAAATTATGGGTAGTTCCTGGCATTCTGTGTTGATGTTAAAAGGTTGAAACTTTAGGTCACCACCGCTACCCCCACACTAAGTCTTTGAGGAGCTGGGTTTAAAATTAGGGCTCGTGAACTTAAGCAGTGCTGATGTCTTCACTTTCAAGTCCTACAGGAAGAGTCAGACCCTGGCAGCTGGTGTTCCTGCGGAGTGACCTGGCTAATTGGTTTTGGCATCTTAGCCTGAGGAAACCTCATCCATCACTTCAGAGCAGAAATTTTGGCAGAAATCAGAGAAAACATTCAATACTTTCTCTTGCTTTCTGTGCAAAGCTGCTTTGCATTTTTGAACTTTCTAGCATAGCTCACCAAAAACTTGATGTAATAATTTATATAAATTTTATGCTCCCTTAACTTCATCTTCTAGTGAAATACTCTTTTCACTTTCTAGAATTAGCAAAAAAGTCAGCATTACAAATAAATTTTGAAATTTGGCTCTCGCAGAAGAAAGCTCTCATAATTTACAATTTTTTTAAAAAAAGTGTTTAATCTAAAAGTTATAAACAACTTCTCCATACAAAGACAACAACTAGGGAATTACTGTGGAAAATAAACTAATTAGACTCTCCTTTTCTACTTTCTGTGCTACGAAACGAGACATGTCTCTGCATATACAGTCGGAAATAATCACTTTGCATTTTAAGGGAGGAAGTACTTTGTGTTTTATAAAGTGTGTCTCAAGGCTACGCATAAAACTCACTTGGATTCAGTAAATAAATGTTTTTTTTTTTTACTTATGTCTGTGTTCAGATGCGATGGGTGGGCTGCCAAACAACCAGGAGCTCGTGTGAACTTGCAGATATTAACGTGGGGGTTACGCTCCTTGCGTTGCAGGATATGTGGATTTTAAGCAGTGCTGAGACTAAGTTTTTGCTGCGTAAACAGTCAGTGCTTTGGCATTCAGGGGGAGGTGGTTGATCATTTAAAGTCCTGTCTCGGAGCGATGCTCCTTCTGCCTTTCCTAAGGTTAGGGAAGTGGGGAGGAGAAGGCCTTAGCACAGCTTGTAAACGTCAGGCTGGAGGGCAGACGCTTCGGCCTCAAAACAATGTTGATGTTGGAAAAGTGAAGGGAAAAAGTCCTTTCTCAGCACTGGTCTCCTAGCAGGAAAATCGCATTAAGAAAACGTGGGATTACCATCATTTTTTGCTAAAGCAGAAGGAAGTAATTACGGTGCATTAAACCACATCTAGCAAATGTGGGGAAAGTGGAAGAGAAGGAATGAAGGTTATTTTAGCTGCGCATGAAGGCGCCTGGTTTATTTAGTGCAGTTTTCAGTGTTGGGTTGAGCCCTGCTCACATGTGAAATTTCCAAATCCAAGTGTTACTGCAGACTTCAGAAGACAACTTGACTTAAACAGGATTATTCCAAGAAAATACTGAGTGATGAGCGTGGCACTGGGATCTCTCTTGCACGGGGTGCTTCAAAAGCTGCTGCTCTGCCCCAGGCCTGCAGCTCATCTCCAGAGATCTTTGTGGACTTGCTGAAATAAACCTGCATCCCACGTTCGGAGTTCCTAGGGAAAAGAATGAGGAGAAATGCGGATTGGAAAGTAAAGGAGAATACTGTATATTAAAGATCTTGTCATTGGAAATGCCCCAAAATAAATACTGGAATTTGATTTGTCAATGCATTGATGGATATATAGTGTTTATGTAGTTTGTGAAGAATTTCAACCAAAATTTATGAGTTTTAAGCATCTCTTTTAATGTGAAGTGTTATTGACTTTCCATACATTTTAAGTAATTTAATTAGAACACAGTAAGCTGTCTCCTTTTGAATAGCTCAAATATTAATGACTGCACTCTGTTTTTCAATTGCAATTTTGTTTCATTTAAAAAAAAATGTTCCTTTTATATAAAGTATTGTCAATAGCCTGGCTTAAAAATAACTGTTGCTTTCAGTTCCGTCTTTTTTATTCAGTTTCCTTGATGAGCCTGAGTCAAAATGCTGCTTTGCAGTATTTTTTTTACATGATTTTAGTGTTTTGCACATCAGAATGCTGACAGGGTATTTAAATATGTAGCCTTGGAAAAAAAAATTCAAAAATTAAGTTGTACAGCCGGACCAGAATTCAGCAATATCATATACACTCCATGCATGTGTGCTGCTCTTCACTATAAGTATTTACAAACAATTCTATTAGTTTGGAATATTTGAAAGTTTAAAATATTGTGGATATTTATACAGAAAATATTATTTTACTTGCTCTTCAAAACAAGAACCACCCACCAACCCTCTCCTTTCCCAGTGCCCACACTCATGGTCTGTCTTCAGTGTCTTCAGCAGGAGACTTGCAAATTCTGCTCATTCCCCTGTATAAAAACATGCGGCTGTCATCAGTGCTGGGAGTTCTTTTAGCACAAGGAGGTATTTTGGTGAGTAAGAAATGAGTTTTTTAGTAACTCTCTTGATCTGCTTTAAAATTGTGATGTTCACTGTGTCTCTTACCCTAATTCCAGGGAGCTGCGCCAGGTGCTTGGGCAGTTGGGCCGCCTGGTTCCTCCAGTCTGGAGGGCAGCTCCTGCTACAATATGTAACATTTTGTGTGGAAATGGGCATCCTAAACCTGAATATGGCCATTGTGTCATGTTGCCAGCAAATCATAGTAAGTGCTCTAAGCAGAGCAAGAGGTAATGAGGATGAAGGAACGTAGGAGAGAGCTGCATGACTTTGCTATGGCCATAAATAGCCGAGCTCAGGCCCTTCCCCTGGAAAAAAAGGGAAAAAAATACATAGGATTTTAATTCAGTTGCCTGCCTGCCTTTGTACTGTTTATGAATCTGACTGATCCAGAAGTTGCAGATACTTCTGCTCTGTTTAAGCTTTGCAGAGGGCCTCTCACTGATTTGTCAGGAAATTCTTGCTAATGGGTCAAATTCAGTATTTTTTTTTCCTTTGAAATCTGACCTGTTTTAAATGTAGCCTGCATGTTTATTGTGCATGTGGCGACTCAAAGAATATACATAGGACTAATAACATTATTTTTGGATTTTTTACTGAATAAGGTTATTGCCATCTCAGATTCGAAATGGAATTTGAGACAGAGTTATGAGATGATTTGTGTTAACCAGCATCTCATGTGCAAGGGGGATTGGAGGGAAGCCTCAATACAGGTCCGGAATGGAAAAAACTTCCACTGAAGAAATTAATAGCAAAATTACTACTACCCGCAGACAGGATCTGCTCTTACCTTGTTCTGCAAGAACTAAGGGAGACCTGAGGAAGTTGCTGGAAAAGGGGTTTGGAACAAACAGCCACACACAAGGTGCAAAGACAGCATAAGGGGGTCCCTGCCACAGGGAGCCGCAAAGTGTCACCAAATTCAGCAAAAAAGTTGGAGAAGTTGGGGAGGAAACATTCCCTAAGGGCTACAAAATATGAAGATCCTGCGGTGCGGTGGTCTGTGCCGCTTGCTTGGAGGGTGACGGAGCAAGGGGGACATGCAGTGCTCGCCAGCCAGTTACCCACGAGAAACACTAGAAAGGTTTATTCTCTGTCACCTACTTGGAAACAAATCTTTAGACCCCTTTACTTATTTCAGGTTGCAAGGAAGGGCAATGGTTTGTGGCCAAAGAAAGGAGGGGACAGCATCTCTGCAGAGCACTTTGGAGTCTGAGCAAATCTCTCAACGCACTGTTTAAATAGCAACTAGGTGAGGATAGAGGGGGAAAAATACCCTGAAGTTCTGCGACGTTAGTATCTGGATGAGTGGAACGTTATTTATCTTTAGTCATGCAGAAATGTGTCCCCTAAATATTTATAATGGGAAATGAAATCATTTGGGGAATCAGGTCTTTTGCATCATTCAAAGGATTAGAGAGTATTTTCACTGAGACTTTTAATTAGAATTGATTACTCAGTCACTGGCCTGAAATAATGAATATGTTTTTCCAGCAGTCATCTAGTTCTAGTGGTAATAGTATTAAAAACTGCCCAGTTAAATATGGTTAAAACGTTAGGCTTATAAACTAGCCTGTAGAAGAAGCTCGAAGTAAGGGAGTTCTTTTGATTTTGATGGGTCTGAGCGTCTCTTCCATATGGATTCAATTCCCATTTTAATCAGAATGTGGAAGTCATTACTCTGACATCTGAAACTGAGGTAGCAATAAAAAAAATTATCACAAACAAGACAGCAGACACAAATTATTT
>JAVCKT010029528.1:0-11159 GCA_032273925.1 Rhynchotus rufescens | reverse complement strand
GTCCCTGCTGGAGCAGGGGGTTGGACTAGATGATCTCTAGAGGTCCCTTCCAACCTCAACCATTCTGTGATTTCCTGATTCTGTGTGTGAGTGTTCCCAGATGAGGTGATTCATTGGAGATTATGCCTCCTCCTCCTCAGCTCAGTTCTTAATCCTCTCTGTGAGGTAGTCTGTATGTTCATGGGGAGCTTCTCTCCACTGGCCTCACCACCACGAAGGAAACAATAGTTAGCTGTTCTGCCTGCCATGCTTTCCCACCTCCACATTGTGTCCAGACTTGTAACTGAGCCTCTATTTTGAAGAATCGCCACTGTTTTTTTTCCCGGTCTTAATGTTGAATGAGAAGTGCTGTGGGTGCCAACAGAGCCCTGTGGTTTTTCACACAGACCATATTTCTCTTGTAAATATCACCCCAGTAATAAATACGAGGCTTAGGTTTTCAAACATTGGAGACAAAAAACAGAAAATCCTGATTAGGTAAAGATTATGGACCCTCCTACATCAAGCCCACAACTTGTACTTGGTCCATAGTACATCTCTTATAAAACACATACAGCCTTGATATAAAGTTTACAAATAGAAAGAACTTCATCAAGTTTATGAGTTAATTTCTCCAAAATTTAATTGCCCTCATCATTAAAAAAACAAGCTTCACTTCATCTCACAGCTTATCTACAACTTCAAAACTCTTCTCTATTACGAGTATTTAATTGATCAAATGATTTTTTTTTTTTTTTTTGGAATGAAATAAATAGCCTCAATATCTCAACATATTGCTCTGAGCATAAGAAAGAAATGTTAGGGCTGTCCACATGCAGACTGTGCAAACAGGTCACTTCTGGATGGGAGCATAAAAAAATCAGATTACGACACCTGGTAATCATTGCAGGACACATACATAGCTGGTTGACTATGATTCTCAGATCCACAGCTGTTATTTTCCAGAATATGCTCTCCATTTCAGGTACACAAGCTATGCACTTCACAGTAGAAGCATTCTTTTGGGGATTCTAAATTATAAAAACTTAACTCACAACCCATACCCATGTATATTTTTGTTTTATATATACTCTGCATCACTAATTATTATTCCAATCTATGTCATCTCACAATTTCATGAAGAATATGTATTTTTTTCCTCTTTTTGGATAAAGGTTTTATCTCTGGGTAAACTTACCAGGAAACTCCTGACCAGAATAGAAAAAAAAAAATGCTGATAATGCTGATTTTTTAAAAAGCTCTATTGAACTTACCCTTTTCCTTTGTGGCAACTCCACAAGTGCTTTGACTTCTCTGTAAATATTGCAGAATCCAGAACTAATAAATCCTATGAATGAACTTATTTCACCTGCTTTTACTAGCTCTGCAATAACAAAATCAACACAAACAATAAGGGTGTTGTAAAAAGATATCTTAAATAAAAAAAATTCTAAAAGAATATCTATAAAGCATTGCAAAAATAAACTTAGATATATAAGCTTACATTAAACCTTTCATTCACTATTAAGCCATAGTCAAATATTCTATCAACTGCTAGAAAGCTTCAGAATATCTATGAGGTTCCATTCATAACTCACTAATTTTGGGTTGGAATCTTTACTGGTAATTATATACATATTTTCTACCACAGTAAAATCATAAAAACAACCCCAACCCAACAAAATATCAATCACCTACTGTAGAATTATAATTTATTTCATTTTGTGCTATTTCAAAGGAAATTGGTTTTCTCAAAAAAAAAGTATTGATTTTTTCTCTTGAAGTCAGACCATTTTAAAAATACAAAAATCCTAAATTCTAATGTTTTCTCATATATTACTTAGCTTCAAACCATAACTGCTAACATCCACAATGACATGAGAAAAGCACTAATGCTACTTTAATTCCACAGACATGTAATATTAAATCAAATGGTCAAATCCACAAATTGACATAAACTTGCTTAATTCATATGAATTTAACTTAAAACTGTGACAATAGAAGACCTAGTTTAAATACTTATAAGATATGTTTCCTTTCTTTTTTCCTTTGGTGAAGAAATGGCTTAGATATTCTCTTTTTCTCCATCTCACATCTTCTATCCTTAGTAGAAGAACTATTTTACAATTCTGCTGGAAATATTTGCAACTCTTTATTTATTTATTTACTTATTTACTTATTTTACGATTCAAACAACACTACCAATGCTACAATGCTACTGCTAAAGCACCTTGGATGAGAAGCAATACAAAATTAGATATAGGACTTTGAAATTGATATCTGGTGCAATTTTACTTTTCCAGGAGGTAAAACAGTTGTCAAGGCAGTTCATACATACTGATAACCCAGTTTCTGTGCTCCTTTTGTATAGCCAGGGGACATACTCCCTCCCTTCCTCTCTCTCTCATCTCTCTTTTCCTCTCTCTGCCTCTCCCTTTCTCCTTTTTCTCCTTCCCTCTCTCAGTAAGAGAATAAAAAAGTGATGTCTAAGTTCACTGCAGCTTCACAGGATACTCAGAGCACCAGAGATTTTTGAATGGTACCTTCTCTGAAACATACTGGGGAAAAAAAAATGTTTCTTGAAGTATTCCATAGAATGATATATTCAAAAGCCTTCAGCACCATCCTAATTCTACTCCTTTGAAGTTAGGAAGAGTTTATCATAATCTTTAATCGGAGAAGAAACAAAGCAATCCTTGGTAAGGCTCAAACCCTATCTACGATCTCCACTGAGGATTTGAAAGATATTTTGGCAAGAAATACAGAGAAGAACAATATGTGCTGAACTAAAAGTGTTGGTACCAATAAAAAGGAATCAACCTGAGGATCATGTAATCATCAGATAAAACTTTCCTCCTAAGCATCAGTGGAAACATCAAGAGAATATAAGCCGTTATGAAAGACATAAAACTTATGAAAAGAGTTAGAAAAATATAGACTGTCACAAAAAATAAGCATGGGAAAGAATAAAGCATAAGTGATATCTTATGAAATGATTCAATACACAAATTAAAGCATCAGTTTGAAAGGACGAAGACCTAAAGAAAATACATTAAGCTAACATTTTGCAATTCTTTGAAATACCAATTTCACGACATTTGAAATATCAATTATAGAATTCATTAGTTCAGAGGAAGACAAAGGTTATTTTGTGCTCTCACTGCGGAAAATTTACAATTAAATGAAAAAAAGTAGGAATTTCTAAACAGCTCATCTCAGGATTCATATCAGTTACTGTAAGGCTCTACTAGTTGGGGCTCTAGTCTATGTTGTTCCAGCCACATGTATAGCCAAGGGACAGCTGTGAGCACTGCTACAAGGTGTTGTTTCCTTCTCACCACAGCAAGGCAACTAGGAGAGGTTTCACTGGTGATTCTGAGGAAGAACCCTCCACCTTCCTCCCTCAGAGCATAAAGATTGTATGGATGATTATGTTAGTATTGAGAATGTACTTTTCCTTGGCTGAATTATGTATATTTATATAGATTTGCACATACACACATATGCACAGTTGTAATCATAAATATCTTTATTAGCTCCCAAATCTTTACATAAATGTTTGATTACTATATAAGGAAGTTTCATTTTGTCCATGTGACTATGACAAAGCTCAACACATGCAAATGACAAAAGCTCCCAAAATAACCAGTATACATAAAATGGGAAAATGATAGAGATATTATTTAAAAAAAAAAAAAGACAGATAAAAGTTAACTACATCAAGTAGTTTGATAGTCTGATCATCTAAAAGCATTATTTTATATTATATATTAAACCCTGATTAGCAACTGATATCCATCTAGCAGAGACAGCAAATAGCAGTCTTCAAGTTACTTTTTGCTATCAGTGGAATTTAAATAGCCAGGGTATATTTTACATTTTTAACTGGAATCAGTTGGCAGCAGAAAACCAAATACATTGTAATTTTTATCATATTTCAAAATATTTTTGGGTAAAATAGGTCAGGAGATTCAAATAATGAAGGACACTGACTAGTCTTATTAAAAATTTTAACTATCGCTTAAAATAAAGCAAAGCAAAAAAACCCAAACAAATGTCACAATATTAACCTCAATTAGGATGTGCCTTGAAGAAGAAAATGAGAGTTGTAATAACACTTCAACATATGGAAGGGTTTCTATGCTTACCACAGCAGACTTTGAGTCTTTCAGGCTAATACAGTCCAACAACAGACGCTGCACCAGAGTTTGTGCTCAGTGCAGCTCTCCAGGTTCCTCTAACCCTCTTTCTCCTTCTAATTCCCATTTCTAAGAAGCAACACAGCATCTTCCAGAAGCATCACCTCTGTCTGTAGCCGGTCTTCATCAGATCACTCTGCTATGGACCACATCATTCATCTGGATCCATAGACAGGGCCCACATTCACTGGTTTAGGTACAGTCATAGACATCCTGCTATATGCTCCCAGTCTTCCATGCATGGCAAGGTCTCATCATCTTTGGGGAGGTAGAGAAGCTGTGTGCACTGAGAAGACAAGTGGTAAGGAACTAAGAGCTTTTCATGAGTACATGTGAATGAGCTGAAATGCTTCTAAGAAGCCAGTGCTGTCTTTTAGCCTGGATGAGAAGAAAAGGTGGCCATAATACTTTCCTGATTCTGCAAAAGAAGGCACCATGGATATTGGAGATTGATACTCAAATATTTTAGATAGACTTACTTCTGGGAAAGTTTTCATTGCATAATTTTCCTCTGTCTCCTTTCCAAATACCAAGAGCTGGTATCTGTTCAAGGACAATTTTCCAGAGCGGAAAAGTGGAAATTTAGACAGTACAGATTGAATGAAATTAGAGTTGTTGAAAAAAAGACTTTCCTCATTATATATTTCACTGCCACTTTTTCCATCAAACATAGCAGAGATGTTTCTGAACCTAGAAAGCTGAAATCTGACAGAGAGATCTGCTGTTTAGAGGTGCATTTCAACATGCCAGTGAAAACGCCTTGATTTAGCCAAAAAGAACTTTTTAAATAGCAACTGGCATTTGCAATGTATATCTTTAAACAAAATTCTTTATAATAACTATTTCTTCTGTATATCAAAGTGAAGAATTGACCAATTAAATGTCAGATATGTCAGGAGCTTATATGTAAGAAGTGTAAGCCTGACTAGAACAAAATTGTGAACAGGAAGGGGTTTTCTTTCATCTCCCTCACTCTGTTTCACAATTTTGCCTGTCTCCTTGTCTGCAAAAAGGAGAAGATAACATTGATTAATATTTTAAGCTCTTAACATAGTTGAGGAATGAAATGTGGTAGAAAAAAAAATTCACATGGTAGGGCTGTTTACATGAAGGATGCTACAGTAAAACTTCCTCATTTAGAAATATTAATGTCCTTCCAAAGAGACAACAACAGATCTCCTTTAAAACGATACGCATACACAAAATAATTCTTTAGATCTTTGTTAGTAGTAACTTTTGAAACTTGAATGTCTCCCATGTGTAAGTTATCGGTGGTTAGTATGTCCTTGAAACTTTTATTCTTTCATGTCTGCAGATGACTTTTCTCCTACACACAATGGGTAATAAATATGTATGTATATATATTATATATGACTCAGACTTATATATATATATATATATATGTAGGTCTGAGAATTTTGAGAGGAAATAGGAATATGATTCCACGATTCCAACAGCAAAGAGTAACTCGTCACTTAATATATAAAATATGCTTCTGTTTTGAAAAGGGAGGACACTCATTTCTTTATGTTGAAGTGTTGTGCTGGCACTATTCTTCTGGAGAGGGAAAAGGACTGGATGTTTTTGGAATAAGATCAAGGGCAGCCTCAAGTTACAGAGAATGACTCAACCAATGACACTTTAAAATAGCAGTTTAACAATTGTTTCAAGAATTTCTTTTGGATTTATTTTAGTGGTATAATGAACTCACTTGGTTTTAATAAATGTATAATGATTATAGGATTTCAATTATAGTTCAGCTTGAATTTAGTGCATCATTATTTTACCTCTACCAATAGTGATATAATGCTAAATTAAATTAACATGCTCAACATATCACTGATTAATTTAGAACACAGGGGAGGCCTCTCCAAGGAAGTTGTAAAGAAATCCAAATTTCCTGCCTTAATCTGTCTGTATTCTGCTCTTCTTACAGACATTCCCAGACAATGGCTCATATTTGTTCACACACAGTCTTTATTTTTTTTTCTCTTTTCACTTTTTTCATTTTTTCTAATAATACACAGTGTAACTCTGTAGGTGAATGCTGTGCTCAGCCATTCTGGAGCTGGTGACCATTGAAATGCCTAATGAGGTGCAAACTTCTTTTATATTCCATGTTCATGATAAAGAAATGCAACATAGACATATGCCACCAGTTGTTTTCATTATGTCTCAAATAATAACATGTTTTTTCTGCCCATATCATAATGTATACAATACTGCTTTCATAAAAGGATGGCATGCCATCAATTTCCAAATGGTATGTGAATAACCTAGAAACATCTCATTATTCACAGCACTGCATTAATAAAAAAACATGTTGAAATCCTCATGCATTTCAGTGGTCTTTGGTCTTTAATGAATTACTGATGATGAACTGTAATAGTTTGAGTTTGTATCTAGCTTGGTACCTGCCCATGTTCTGTAACATAAAATAAAATGCCTGGCAGATACAATATGAGCTTCTATTTCAAAAGATAATTTGTTATCTAGTCACTACCAAAATTATTCTTTCAAATGCACATCATCTATGTCTGCAAATCTAGCATGGGACAAAAAAAACCCAAATAGTAAAAAACAAACAAACAAAAACAAATAAAAAAAGAGAAAAAAGAAAAAAAAACTTGCTCTCTGCTCTATTTATGAGATCATAAAAATTAGTTTTGAAATAAGCCATTTTCCACCATTAACATATTCAGCTTTCTGATATATGTATGACAGACTGCTCTTTAAGGTCAATTTAAGGTCAATTTAAGGTCAATTGTATATTAAAATGAGCATATGTCAAACATGGCTGCAGCATATTTAATTCAAGCTGACACTATGTGTTGCTATGAATGCTAATCATGCTTTTGGGGGTTGTAACTAAGGGTCAGCACAGAACAGACCCCCAAGACGTCAGATCTGTGGCTTGGAGCATCCATGCAATGTTGTCTGACAGGTTTGGGAGCTACAATTCAAGCACAAAAAGGGGAAAGAGAAAAGCAGACTGAATAAATTATCTGACGGCTGGCAATGATGTCTTAATTCCCATTTTCTAACAAGGGTGAAGGTTTCTCACAACTAACTGAAGCTAAACTGAAAGAGAGGGGAAAGGGAAATGAGGAGAAGTTGAAGCAATGAAAAAAAAGTAAAAGGGCAAATGTAGAAAAGATAATTTGAATGAAGATGAAGATTAGAGCAAATAGTCAAATCAGAGTAGATGAAAGACTCATCAAAACTATACAGGGCTTTGCATGAATAAAAGTCCAAGTTTTGTCTGCTCCTGCAGCAAATATTAATAAATGTTTCTTACTGATCTTCTGAGCTGCCCATCAAAACTAGTGATAATACATTAAATCTTACTTTTCTGCCTTGAGGCATAGACATTTTTAAGCTTCAGTTTTATTTATCATTTGTTCTCTAAACAATGATTAGGCATCTGTGCTTTTATTTAGTTCAAAGATGTCATGAATTCCAATACAATAGGGTATTGAAGAATGAAATGAGGACTACATTGCACTACATGGTACATTTTCATTAGCAGTAATGGTCTTTCACAGCCAAATAACCAGGAACTTACCACGTAAGCATTACAGAAGATGTTCTGTCAATTACCATATTTTTTCTCAGAATACCTGATTGAATGTATTTGTTCTTTTGGGTAATCAAATATGTGCTTAATTTTCAGCAGATTACTTTTCCAATCATAAAAAAGTTATCATTGTGACCTTGAGTTCTGCATATTGTGGAAGGACCAGAGCTCACTTGAATATGCCAAATGTCGGTTAAGAGAATTAGCTCATGCTTTTCTTTTTATTATTATTATTATTATGACGACTATTTTGTTCTCAAAATAAAAGTGTCTAGATATTATCTAGACAAATAACATTATTGAAACACTAGTAGTGGAAGAAAAAAAAGGAAAAACTTTCCTTCTTAAAGGAAAAATATTAACATATTGCACAAAATACATAATATCTGAAAGCAGCTGATTGTCCTTGTAATGTTACTGGCTATTTTTCCTTGATAGCATATTTAAGGCACAATTCAGCTAGTGCTGACACAAAAAGGATTCTTTGGATCCCTTTGGACCTCATGGTAAAGGCTCATACTGGAATGTGGAAGATCCTGGATTCGAATACTGGTATTTGAAGGATGACTCAGTATTCATCGCAGGATAAATAACTCCTCCTTTAAATCAGACTGCTAGTTAAGAAAGATTAAAAACTTATTCCTTCTCCTTAAAATGTATTTCCTGTCTCTTGTGGAGTGTTTGAAAGAATATTTCCTTTAAGTTGCCTCACTATTTATTTACATGTTCACTGGTATTATTAAAAATGTATCCCTTTTTTATCCCAGTACCTAATCGTTTCAAGCTTCCCCAAGCCATTCTGCTTCAGTCAGTGGTTTCATATAGTCACTAAATATTTTCCAGCTTCTTCAGAAAATAATCGAACTCTCTGTCTGAAACTCTAGAAGAGAAGCATTAAAAATATATACAAGGGCAAAAGAGAACAGTCATTTCCTCAGAATGAAATTGGTTTTGAAAGTTTTCAATCAACGTATTTATATAAGCTGTGTTATGCTGGGAATTTTTTCAAATTCCCCTGAATTGCCTTCCACTATAGGGCAGTGAGTTTTTTCAAATGCCACTTCAGCAGCACCTTCTGAGCAGCTGCCAGAGCAACACTTGTGTCTCCAGGGTCTCTGTTCCCAAGGATACAAATGGCAGGGAGCAGCGGGAAGGGGAGCTTTGCTGTGGGAGGTAGACCGGCTGCCTCTGGGGATATGGCAGGGAGGCCAGAAGGGAAAATGCTCTCTATCTATTATTTCCTTGCATGGGCCATTGAAAAAAATTGAAATACTGATCACATACAGTGATCAGCTACCAAGCAAGTACGCTGAACCAAATTATTATTTTTTGTAATGTGTCTTTTCAACTCATGAGAAACTGCATAATGTAATGGGTCTATTTTGTTGGGTCAGATTGCATTTAAACGGTACTTTGAGTTTCTGTACACCGAAAAAATGGTATTGCTAGGTTGCTTCCCCAAGAATATATTCTAGATACATGTATCACTTAGTGTTTCAATTTAATCTATTTCAACATACAATATCAAGAACAAGTCCAGGATCCTGAGTGAGCTTGAGTGCCTCATTTTTAAAAAACACCTCAAAAGTGTCCTTTTTTTCAATATATTCAGCACCTGTTCTCATTGATATTCCCTTTGATCTTAAATGAAAACTCAAGAGTATGTTTCAGATAAGGACTCAAAAAATTTAAAGGAAAACTTAAAATTAGAGTTTTCAGCATTTGAAAAATAGAAAACTGAATTTAAGAAGGTCTAAAAAGAGCTGGACAAAAATTAGATTCTCTTACTGAGAAATCTGGAGGCTTCAGAAATATTTTCCTGTTATAGGTCAAAACAAAAAGAAAACAAAAAAGATAAAACTAGAAAGAAAAAAAGATGGATGAATTCGTTCTAAATGTTTCATTTCTGTAGCTGAGAACGTTAGCTGTGTATTATCATTAGCTAGAATTTAAAAGCAAAGTGTCAATACCATAAGAATTTAGACTTTCATTGAAGTAGAAAAGTGAAAAAAGCTTAACTGGCACATCTTTCAAATTAATATTTTTCTTTTAATTTCTAATTTAAAGATATGGTCAAAGCTGATCTTCTTCCTCTTTGCTAATATATTAGCAACAAATTACAGCCACTGCCAGTGATAATTGCCAGAAAAAGATGAATACACTCAGCACAACCGAAACTTTTCTGACTATTTAAAGTGAGAAAATTGACAACAGAACATTTCTTTCTTCGAGGACAAAAGGGCCAATCTTGCTTTCTGCCAAGCACTTCTGCTTCAGAAATATTAGCACCAATCCAGAAGTCATCGGCCTTATTTCTTTTACTGCAAGCATATTTTGAGTAAAGTGCAGAGTTCTTTGCACTTCATCTAATCTGACAATCAGACTTCTCTCCAAGGTATAGCAGAGAATTAACTTTCTAACTAAGCAAGGACGCACATTCCTGAACTGTAAGGAAATCTATATAAGTGCTAGTAAGGGAGCATGTCATAAAATACTCACAAAAAGATATAGGCAGTGTTCCCAAGGCCTGCTCTCAGAGGAATACTATCAGCAGGATTTTGCAAATGAAGCAGCAACAGAAAGGAAATATACTTAAGATATTACAGATCCATTAAAAAAAAAAAAGATTTCCTGGAATATAAACATTTTGAGAAGGGTGTATTTTGATGTTGTGGCCTATGTATCATAATGTTTAAAAGGAGAGAATAAAATAAAACATACATATATTTTCTGCCCAGAGAAAATCAGCTGAATCTAATACTGAAGACATAAATGAATGTAACTGCTGTCCTAACCTTACATATCCATCACCTCTAAGTAATTTTTCCCTCTTATATTTTTCAAAGAATCATGGTCGCAATGCTCATGGCAGTTCAGTCTGTGATGGGAATGTCTGCTGTCATTTTGCATGAGTTTAACTTCAGACTTATTTATGAAAAAAGATCTTATTCTGCCAGGCTCATGCAGCTCCAACTCTCATAGCTATTTACCAGCTTATTTTCCATAAAAGCTTCAGGATTTCAGGGTTCTGCTGATGCTCTCACTAGTCATATGAATATTTAGGAACCCTCTTGTTCCATACCAACTTCCATACCAGACAGCTCAGATACTGTGTTACAGAGGGATATCTCACACTGAGGAGTCTGTAAACTCTTCAAATATAAAATAGGGAACCCTACAAAAGAGGATGTCTTTACCAAGAGCAGAGAGGACGCCTGCAGATACTGCAGATACTTGCAGAGGAAGAGAAGATACCTGCTAGAATAATTATCCTTTTTGGAGCATTTTTATCTAAGGCTGAAGGAGATGATGGAGCATCTTCGATGGGGAAGCTCTGCTGCCTGCTCTGCAGCCTGCTCTGCTTCTGCTCAAAGGGAGCAGACACTGCCCACCACTGTTTGTGG
>JAVCKT010029527.1:0-10772 GCA_032273925.1 Rhynchotus rufescens | reverse complement strand
GGAAGGAAGGAAGGAAGGAAGGAAGGAAGGAAGGAAGGAAGGAAGGAAGGAAAGCAGGTCAGACACGTCTATATGACACAGGGAAGTTATAATTAAGTACGTACTTTGGTAATGCAAGCCTTCATGTCGCTTCAGTATGAAATATATTCAAGGGGTATTTTTACCATGTGCGCCTTAACACATGATAAGTTGAAAATGAAATGAACTGTTTGTGGTAAACCCTCTGTTTTCCTCTCTGATCTCTGGGGGTTATTTCCAAGCATATTGCTTTGCCCAAAACAGACTGTGAGAAAGCCAGTCAAGTGCCAGCCCATCCCTAGGCCCATGAATAGAAAGAGCCTTATTTTTTTTTTAATTCGCTCATATCACCAGCTGCTGAAAACCTCCTCAGAAAGGATTTAGTATGGATTTTGTGCTGATTTTATACATTGTCTTATGTCTTCCCCATGAGTGGCGAGAGAGATTTGTACCATACAGCACTGGAGATGCAAATAGCAGCCCTGTTTCCCTGCATCCTTTGAAAGGAGGACCAGGCAGTTGCCATGGCAACTGCACATCTGAGCCAGCTGTAGCTGCCATGGAAACAGAGAGAAACGGTGGGAGCCGGGAAAATACAGTCCCAAAGCACAAACCATTTTAAACCACACAAAAATCCCCTTAAACTAAAATAAGATCTTGGTTGGAAATCCTGAGGCCTCAAAACCAAGGGGCAATAGGGAGGATGCAGGCACCCTCCTCGTTTACTACTTGTTTTGAGAGTCAAGGGAGAAGTTGGAAGTAATCAGTGATTGCTGGAAAGGGGCTGAGAGTAAACTCTGTGGTACCCTTGGCCTGGTGTCCCGACCCTTTGGGGATGCTCTGCATGGATTAGTCTGCACCATGAAGCCACCCTCAGTGCTCCCTTCAAGCATCCCGCTCATTCTCAGCAGGCTCTCCTTCCAGAAAGCCAACCTTTTTCCATACCAGGGCTTTCCAATAATGAGATTTTATCTTTGAAGACGCCTTAGTCCCTGCAAGAGGCCTAGTTTTTATCGTTAAATGAGGAGTGAGGTGCACAGTTGGAGACTGTCCAAGGCTGCAGCCCAGGGAGCTCAAGGAACTGCTGGATGTGGAGGCACTGCTGCCTACACGCTGCTCTCCTGGGAGGTCCAGTCCTTTTGACATGCACTGGAGAGAGGGTTCCATGTGTCCTACATCCATCTGAGTGCTTTGGTCGTGCTTATCTGTAATCCTTTCCTTAGCTGTAACGCTATCATTAATTAGAGAAAATTATTAGAATGGAGAAATGAATGATGTTGTAGAAGGAGGGAGAGAAACAACTTCAGCCTCCATGCAGAGGTGGGAAGATTTGGGCTCACCGGAGAATGTAATCAGGCAAACACAGGGATTGGGATTGGGGAGACTAAGAGGGCAGAGGGTGGGAGAAGCCGAGGGAACAGATATGGAGTTAGGGCAGGGTGAGGCAGGGGAGCCTTAAAGTGGGCAGCGACGGGGAGAGAGTGGATGCTGAGCCTGGTATAGGTGGTGAAATTAAAACCTAGCTGAGCAAGCTGGCAAGTGAAGACTGAAACAGGAGAGCAGGATGGAAGGAGCTAGAGATGAGAGGACAGGTGGGGGCAGGATGGCAGAGAGCAGGAGCTGGGGGCAGCACCATGGGGAGCACACGGTGGGGACGGAGGCTGGCGCAGCGGGAGCGGGAGCGGGAGCAAGGAAAGGGCAGGCGAGGCAGGAGGAGCGGGGCCAGGTGAGGACCAAGGTGGCTGCAGGTCTGCAGCTGCAAATGCCCTTTTGCCGCTGCTGTATTCCACCAGATTTCCATGGCTTTTTTAGATTCACTGCAGGTGTAAATACTTTTGGGAGCTGGTTCACTCACTGCACTGTGGCGAGGACCGTTTAATTCAATATCCTGCTGTATTTATAATTTTTTTGTGTTTCTTCCCCTGCTTCGTATCAACAGCTAACATTCTCAAATCTCTCCGTGCTTACTGAAAACAGATTTAGAAAAGCAGCTGAGCATCTCAGATGCCTTTGAATTGTTACTGTATTTTGCCCATTTTTGTGCAGCGATCAGAGTTCCTACCCTTTTGTTTCAGCCGACCTCTCCTCCTGCCTAAACGCAGGGAGGCTCCCGCTGCAGTCCGTGCGCACCTCAGGTTTCTGTTGAAGCCGAGGGCATCTGCACGTAAGGGGACTGCAGCATTTGGCTGAGGGTTTCTGTTTGAAGGAATGATAAACTGCTCACGTTTACTGAGAAGGAGAAAGAAAAAAAAAGTCTTTATTCAAAATGTAAATCTCTTCCTGCTGAGGAGTGAACCCAAAAGTCAGCCTTCAGGATATAAATATTTATGCCTTTTGCATAAACAGCAGATGTAACATTTCCAATTAACTGTCGATCTTTCCATTTCTCTGGCTGCTGCTGCTTTCTCTCACAATACACGAATGAAATATGGATAGGGGTCCACTTGATTTGCCTGAGCTCAGATCTGTCACACATTTCCACAGTCAGTAGGATTAAATTGTTCCTGAAAATGTTTATTTATCAGCACCTAACTTATTTCTTCCTGTATTTTTTATTCCTTGAAGTCAAATATAAAATGAATGTTCTGCTGAAAGCTGCAAGATTCACAGCCCAGATAGCAGGACAACAGGGAGGAGCAGAAGCAGGCACAGGTGAGAACACAACACTCAGCCGTTTCTGCACACCTCAGCCCAGCCCGAGGAAGGGCAACATCAGAGATTTCAGGCTCTGGGACCCATTTGGCCCCTCACCTCTCTATTAAGGCTACCAGCCCAGGACCAGGTAGCCTCTCATGCAGAGGCTTTATGATAAGGCCACCTGCCTCCATCACTTCTTTAGTGTCACTTGGCTCAGGTGTCTGACATTTAATCCTGATAACGAGTCTCCTGCTCCCACAACTTCTTTCTCTCTGGGAGAAAGAGTGACTTGTGCAAGCAAGAAAATGGATCCTCCACTAGAACCAGTAAGCTACAGTCTGGCCTGCCGTTGTGTCCCCAAGGCAGAAGCTTGGGCTGGAGCATTGCAAGGAGGGCAAGAACAGATCAACAGTGGAGAAGCAGCAGCAGTAGACGAGAAACAAGCGGGTGCAAGGGGAAGGAAAGGATCCCCCTGGTGATATGTCAGGGAGTGAAGATCCTGCAGTTTCCTTGCACTTGGGATGCTGCTGGTTGTTCCTGTGTCCCCTTCTCTGTCCTGCGACACGGGGAGCTTTGCAGCACTGGGGCCATGGTTGCAAGCCCCGCGAGCTCTGCCGGGCTGCTCGGAGCTCTCCCCGCCGGCACGGGGCCGGGCCGCTTGGCAGCGCCTGGCGGAGCCGCATCCTGACCCCGCGCTCCCGCTCCGGCAGTGCCGTTGCTATGGCAACGAGGCCTGCGGAAACCCATCCCTGGCAGCGCGGGGATGGAGGCGGCCGCAGTGCCCCCGCTCGGGCCTGAGCCCGGCTTGCAACCTCTGCCCACGGCTGCTCGCCAGGCTCCTTGTGCTTTGAGCTGCCGCTTTTATCCCGGTTTTGCCATCTCCTCAGCTCTGCCATGTCTGCCACCTCCTCTCTGTCTCCGGGCTCTCTGTGGCATGAGCTGTAAGCTTCTTGTATAGCATGAGAAACCTTTATCGTTAACTCAGAAAGAGGGTTCGGATTCACAAATGACTGGAGGTTCAACTGATTAATAGGCCTGCTTAATCAGCACAATTTTCATTGTCTTTTGTGCCATGTCCAAAAGGTGCATAGCATAGGTCTTGTCTATATTCAACCATCTCTCACCAGGTTGTCTGCATTTTAAGTCCCAAATAATGACCAGCCCTTGCTTCAGGTGGGCTAAGCGACGTGCATCTTGACTACAAGTGGAAACCAACTTTGCCTAGGTCGGGGAGCACTGCTCCTCGTGTATGTAGGGTGACCTCAGCAGTGCAGCAGGCTGACGCTGCCAGGTCGTGGCTCCCAGGGGCTATGCTGGGGGTGATACCAGCTGCATTCTGCCCTCTTGCCCTTTCTGTCCTCTCTCTGCCTGCTCAGATTCATAACTGCGCGATTCACAGCTGAGGGAGTGGCAGCAGAGCCTCCAGGCTTTGCCTTCCCCGGGACGAGGAGCCAGGTTTGCGTGGGCGCTGCTGGACCCTCCGGCCATGCCCTGTCCCTGTCCCTGCCCAGCCTCGCGCTGTTCCCCTGCCTGGGAGCTGCGCAGGCTCTAGGCAGCTCTGTGAGCTTTCTCCAGTTGATCAATATAGATTAACAGCTTCAAATGGAGCAGGCTGGCAAGGAGGATGAAAGCCAGTTTTCTTAAACCACAATTTTTTTTTTTTTTTGGTTTAGCCTCTTAGACTGTGGCTGACTCTCCGGTATTTGTCCTAAGTTTTCACTGCAGTGTGAAGATGCTGTCTGGCTCTAATGGGGTTCATTAATCATACAACAATGCTTCTTTGCAGCACTAGAGCTGAGAATTCAGATTATATTGCTGACAGGCATTGGCCTGGCTTCTCAGGTTGGGGATGCTCTAAGGTCAAGTGGGTGACTTCAAGCTCTGTGAGCGTTTTGGGGCAATGTAGGATTTTGGAGATGAAGGTGGCTGCTTGTTCTGGCACTGGGCCAAGCTTTCAGTTGAGCTTGCTGAGTATTCCAGCTCATGAGTCACTCTGGGGCTGAAGCAAAGGGATTTAAGCCACTGTCCACTTCTCAAATATGAAGGTTATTTAAGAGCTGCAATGACCCTCCCAAGAATTGTCCTGATTTATATTTATTACAGTAGGACTTTATGAAGCCCCGAATCTCAGCCTCATGCCTACTCGCTGCTTTTCTAAAAGCAGATGATTTTCCTGCACCGCCTTTGCTCTCCGTTCCCCCGGGAACAGCCTGCAGGTTGCTGAGGAGGGCAGGGTGCCGAGGCCGGGTGCTGGTCCTGTCATCCTTGGGCGGCCTCGTGGCCTCTGCGAGCAGGGCTCCCGCCTCCAGCCCCTGGCTGGGCACGGAGCTGCTGCAGAGCCTGCAGCCGGGCGCCGGGAAGGGCTCCTGGGCTCCCCCGCTCGCCTCAGCCTCGCTGCTCTGCTCTGAAGGTGGGTACGGGCCAGGCTCCATCCCACGCACCCTGTCAGACAGCTCAGTGCTAGGCACTCCCCAGATTTTCTCTATGATCTGTGTTTCAAGGCCCCCAGTAGGCATCGTGGTATGCACCATGGAACTGGAGCACAGGAATTTCTCCTGCAGCATGGGCCTGGAGTCATCATTCCCACTTTCACAATGTAAGATTTCTTATGTCATCATACCCTATGCTTGATCAGAGCAAGGCTTGACTTAAAGCTACTGCTTTTACTTTGGGAAGGAGTCATTTCCTTCTCAGGAATGTCCTTGTGCAAATTCCAAGAAAGGGGCATTTTAGTAAGTGACCAGAACAGAACCAACTGTCCTGGAGGTGTTGTGAAAGTGCAGTAGGGGAGAAGCAGATGAGATGCCCCCTTACAGCTCACATTTAGTCTGACAGAGACAGGTAAGATCCCTCTCAAGAAAGAGGTCACCTGTTAGGGCATTTTCATCACTCCCTTGCAAATGTGCTCGCCCTGCGTTTGGATTGCTCGTCCTCCCCAGCATTTAGCCTGTGTTTCAGGAGCCAGGCCCTTGAATTTGCACCTGAGCTAGCAGGGCTCACGGAGCCGACCTCTAGAGCCCTTCTGGCGCGCTGGGATCCATCCTGCCTGTCCCATGTTCCCCACATACCACATTACTTTGCCTGCGTGTCAGGCACAGTGATTCAGCAAACTCCTTTGAGTCGGCAGGTAGTCCAGGCACTCAGCTTGCTAGCAACACTAAAGATTATATAGCCTTTTATTTATTTTGCCCGAGTACAGATTTGACTACAGGTTGTTCATTGTCTGTTTAACATTTTGTCCAACCTTGCAGCTTTCTTCATGAGAGGAAGCAGTCTGCAGGCGCAGCCAACGCTCTGGTGCTTTCTGACTGGAAGAAACTATTCGTGTAAGGCTTTTAGTCTGATGTGCTGCTCGCTCGCCCACCTGCCTCCTTCCTCTGCAGAAGTGGCAGGTGAACATTTCCAATAATTTGCTTTAGAGCTGTTCTGTCATCCTTCTATTTATTTCTGCCATAAATTATGCCCAGAGGTTAGGAAGCTCTTATCTTCCCACTCCAAAGGAACTGAAGGAAAATACGGGCCACAGAGGCGTCTCTGGATGGTTTGTGAATATTTCCACAGGCAGATATACTGGGGAGCAAACAGGGATGTAGTCTCTAGCCCATTAGGATGGCTTGGTACGACCTGCACCTTCTGAGTTATACCATAGGGAGCAGTTGTGCTCACACAGCCCTCTCTTCCTACTGTGATTTACACCCAGCTTATGTGAGGTACAAGTGCTAGTGCCTCAAACATGAAAAGCAAATAACAGAAAGCCCTGAGAGTTGATAGTTTACTCTTCACACGGTGGTTTGACTCATTAAAATCAGTGAAGAGATTTCCAGCGACTTCTCTGGGATTTGGATCCAACCCTAAAAGCACAAGCCCTGCGAGATGAACTGCAGCCAAATTACTTAAGAGAAGCAGAATTCCAAGCAAATGAGTTTTCATTTTTAATTCAGAAGCTAAACAAAATGGGACTGCAGAGCGAGAGAAATCCAGTGAACTGAGGAAAGTGGTACTTCTGGTGTGCTTTCCTCTGCTTAGCGTTACCCCAAGGGGGGAGTTGCTCCACAAAGCATATCAATTAGCCAGCAGTAGACACTACTACTTTCATTCCTACCATTGTGCCTGAATCCTCAATGTGGAGCAGGACTCCAGCCTGATGGACAATAGGCAAGGATAGAGCAAATGGATGTTCCTGGCCTCCCAGAGCAGCTCCGAGTCTAGATCCGACCATTCTGTGTGACAGGTTTGCTGATGGGCCTTGCACCACACAGAGTGACATTGTTCTGTCTTGTTTAAATCAGTTAGGTTCCCGGTGCCCGAGGGAGATGACAGGGAGTTTTGTGCTGCTTGCTGGATAGAAGATGTAAAACATAAATCCCGTTCTTGCCCACCTCCCCGGAATCCACAACGCATTGTTGGAAAACGCCCACAGAAGCTAATTCAGCAAGATGGTGAACTTGGTGGTATCACACAGACTTGTTTGCAGATGCTGCATTGCCTGCAGGAAGGTTAGCTGGGTGCCTTGTGCCAGGGCTCTGCGCCCAGCCTAGCTACAATGGGAGAAGGAGCCTCGACTGTCTCAATGAGCACCTGCTTTTCCTCCTGGAAGGCCTCTTTCTCTGCATTTTCCCCCTCCATAGCTGATTCCAGCACCCCGACTCCTTCCCCTCGTGTGTGGGTGTGCAGGGTGGGAAGGAGGTCTTTTCCAATGGAATCACCTTCGGCAGTTAACTCCTCTGGAGAATAGCAGGCTTGAAGCTGCGCTTACGTCCTTCCAGAGTTGGACAGAAAAGCAAGCTCTAAAAAGCCCTTGAGAAGAGACTGTCCTTGCTTCTAGCTTCACCCCATCGAAATCTCTGCCAATGTGGAAGAGAGAACAAACACAGGCAAGGAAAGGGCGGGAGAAAGTGACTCAGTAACTTGAGGACAGCCCTGGCTCCTGTCTAGCAGCTGGCGCTCGTCTTTGGCAGGCACCCTCAGAAATCAGGCTGCAGAGGGGACCTCAAGCAAACAAACCAATCAACTCAGTGAATAAACCGGGTGCTAAAGCCGAGCTGCGAGAACATACGGAACGGTAGCTACGGAACACAGCTCCGCCTGGGCACCGCTGCTCCTGGGGCAAGCGGGAGTCAATTACGCGCCTCGCCATCGATCGGGCCGCTGCCGGGGCTGCGGGCCGGCGCCCTGCCGCCCTCTGCGCCGCTCTTTGATTTTGCTCTCCCTCTCTAGCAGCACGTGGATGGAAGCCAGATGAGCCAGCCCAGGCCTATCGATCAATCCGCTTCCCTCCTCCTCCTCCTCTTCGCCCCGGCCGCCATGGCAACCGCTGCTGCTGCAGCAGCACTGTTTACCTGGCCCATTTATTTTCCTTCCCAGTATCTTCTCCCTTCCCCCCGTTGCTCTCACCTTGGCATGATATTGGCAGAGCACTCAGCAGTTGTAAAGGAGATGAGTTTTTAGGACCCTAAGGAGGGTGATGCAGCTCTCGCCTCTCTTTTATCACCCAGTTTGTTCATTTAGTTGATTTGTTTGTGCAGAATCATTGGCCGTAAGCAATAGATACCTCTGTCAGCAGCCACATCGCGCGCCGTCCCGGGAGGAGGACCCGGGTTTCATCATTCCAAAATGCAGGTCTCCTGCACATGATTTGGGGGTCACTTTAGTGGGACCCACATCTTCTTTCTATATACTGCAGCAATATAAACCTCCTTCCAGGTATGATGTCATTTGCCAGCTGTTAATTTTACACCTCTGCAGGGACAGAATAACCATAAGGTAGAACAGCCTCTGTGGGGACTCCAGCTCTCGCCACAACTGCTGCCGCTTCTCCTGGGGTCTCGGCATGCAGCTGGGGGCTGCGGCTGCGAGGGCAGCAGCAGAGCAGGCCCCGTGTCACCTCCCAGGAGAAGCCCCTGCACGTGTTCAGCAGGGCTTCCAGCTGCACCGGGTCCTGCTCCAGGGAGCTTCCCACGTGCCCTGCAGCCTTCCCAAGGGCTCCTGCCGTTAAGTCCTATGGCTTCTCCATGCTGCTTCCATTGCTAGAATTTGCCCGCCTGGTCCTGAGCAGGATGAGTTAAGATTTCAAAGACCAAAGGGGAGATATATGAATGATGTGTAACAAGGCTTAAGGAGTAATCCGTTTCTCCCCTCCCAAATGCTTTATTTATTGTATACTGAATCATCCTTCTGCTGCTCTGCAGTGTAGGATTCTCTGCTGAAATGAGACAAAAAAGCTTTGTGCTGGGGTATGGAATATGAGATATAATATGAGATCTTAAAATATAGTACAGGTGTGCATCTTATCTCAAAGGTCTTTCTGATTTCCTTTTAATTGAAATTCTTCATTTGAGTGTCACATTCCCAATTCATTCCACATTAAAGCTGTCAAACCCATTTTGTGAGATTCAGTTTTCCTCATGATTCAGGATGTAAAAGAGCTTGATGTTATCAACCACAGATCCCATCTCCATGAAGCTGAAAGCTACAGGATAAATGCTGCAATATGCTGCTGTACAGTATTATTGAAGCAAACACTACATTTTGCATAAGAAACAGACATCTATAGGAAGGAGGTGAGCACTGGCCACCATGATCAATGCAGGAAGGAGTCCACCCCTGGTGCTAGGAGGTACAAGAGCAAGGGCATCACTGAACAGTCCTGCTTCTTCCCTCTCTTTTTCCCTATCCCAGAACACCGCAGTGCAAGGAGCACTGTGGAGTTCCCGCCTTCCTCTGAGCAGTTTGGCAAGCCTCAGTCTAACAGATACGATACCAAGCTACATCGTCCAATAGTCTCTTTATGCAGCAAGAGCTCAGATACTAGATTGGAGGTACAGTGGATTCACCTGGAATGAGAAAGTCTCACCACAGATTGTGCAAAAAGAAACGGGATAGAGAGGGGAAAGCCCAGGCACAGATGTCAGGCTGTGGAGCTCCTGACTTGGAGCAACAACTTGGTCCAGAGCACAAAGAGGAGATATTTGACTGGCTGGAGTAGTGGTCTGATGTGACACGGCAGGAAGCATGATACTAATGCAGATTGTTAGTACTTATTAACTAATTAAATTGCTGTAATGCCCATAAGGCACTTAACACTGTCCAGGCAGAGAGAAGAGCCCAGTCTCTGCCCTTAGGAGCAGAAGATCTAAAAGGACAAATGGAGGGAATGTGAAAGAAAAATAATGTAGATTGGAAAGGATGTGATAAGAAGCACATGGCTCTGCAGTTAAAAATTGTATCTGGTTTTGCAAAGAAAGAAGGCTTATGTGGTAACATGTTTCTTGTGTATAGAGGAGCGAGTGTGTGTGGTAACATATGTCTGAGAGATGCATATATAATTTTTGATGCAGCAACTCAAGTAAATGAGTGATGGCAAAGGAATTGTCTCACATATATCTAGCCCAGTTTAATTACAATAAAAGATCAAGAGTGAAGATACTCTTTTCTTACCTCAGGAAAAGGTTGTACTAGGAGCTCGTATATTGTTTGACTTCAGAGATTTTCTATTGGATACAACTGCTAAAAACCCCATCTTTGGAAGAAAAGCCTTTTGCTAGTGCTTAGACTTGATGAAGTGCAAGCCTGTAAGAAACCTCCTTCCTTAGTGGCAGAGAACTGACCTAAGTAGAGATGCTTTGGCAGGAGGAGGGAGCAGAAAGTGGTAAGTACTGGAGAGGTGGCAGGAAAAGAAGGTGAAGAGACGGACAGGGAGCCAAAACCATTTTGCTAGTGGAGGAGACAGGAAGAAACATATCAAAAAAGATGAATGAGCAGTTTTGTGTGGTCAGCTTTGTGATGCCCACAAGGTGCTTTCACTCGGTGTTCCGCAGCAAGTAGAGGGGTGCAGGACAGGAGGGCGATCCTGCAGCCTGCCATAGGGATGAACTCTGCAGCCCCACTTGCAGGGCACTGCAGGGAGGGAAGGGGCACAGCACATCTTGGGAAGTGGATGTTATTGTAACACTGACGAGAAACTCAGAGGTCCTTGATAGGGAGGGTAGAGAAAAAGGATTTTGTGAATGCTGAGTGTGAAGAAATGATAGTTTGCCCACACACCGGATGAATGGAACAAGAAAGAATGAGGAATCGTCGTGTCTACGCCACACAAAGGCTGGTTGTGGAGTCTTCCT
>JAVCKT010029526.1:0-22774 GCA_032273925.1 Rhynchotus rufescens | reverse complement strand
TATTGACTAATTTTCTGGGATGGCAGTTTATTTCATTAAGGGCAATTATTCATTCCCCTTTTGGATTTAAATTGCAATTTAAAAGAAGAGAGAGAAAAAAAAGAGAGAGACTTGAGAGAACCTCTCTTGCATTGGAAAGTAGCATTTCCCTCTGAAGAATGCCAGGACCCATTTATAAGCGATCCTGGATAGGTTTCAGTGTTAATATCCTTGGCTGAAAATGCCTGGTGATTAATAGCATTGACTGGCTAGTTAAATACATGATCAACCTGGGAGCAGTCATGCTTCTCAAGTAACAACAGTAATTGACAGAACGTTCAGCAAATAAAACTAGCTTAACGCTGTACTAATATATAATTAAAGTACCTGTAAGTCTTTTCCCCTGGTAGGGGATATAACATCATCATAGTAATGTCGAATGTTTTGGCTGGGAAAAAAAAAGATTGGATTTTTTTAAAAAGCCACATTTTTCTTTATGAGACCTCCTCGCACCCCCTACCTAGCGGTGAGTTTGCTGGTGTGTTTAGAGGTGCCAGGGAACACAGGATAATTCCCGCTCCCGCTGCACCCACACGTCGTGCCTGCAAGCAGGAGGCGATGGATATTTAAAGAGCTGCTCCTCGGCGGCCTCCGCTCCCGCCTGGCACGGATTCCGCCTACGCCTCCAGGACATGAATTATTTACCACCAAACAAGAAGGGGGGCGTTTAGCAACGGCACCCCGGGCGCTTCGGTGCAACCCGCAAATTCAGCCTCGTGAGTGCTGCTTCTTTCCACCATGCCTTGAATTTTCCTCCCTCTTCAGGCGCCTCCTAGAAGGGATTTATTGGCAATTCACATCTAAATACAGTGCACGTTTTTAGCTTTCAGTGTGCGGCAGCATCTGGTCCAGACCGCTCACTGTCGCTAAAATCAAGAGGGCTGAGGAGAGACTGACCCCATCTCTGTGCAATTCACTGAATTATCAGTTGGAAAAATGAAGCGGTGGAATAATCCCCTTCCTCCTTCACTGGCAATACATCTTCAGTTATAACAGAATTACTGTCCTTAGTTTCCCACACTTTTGCTGGCACTGCACCAAATATTAAGCAGTGTGTGTTAACCGCCAGGTTACTTTTTTTTAATCTGGATTTGTTATTAACTTCCTTTCCATCAAACTAATGCAGGCCAGAGCTGTGTGGAACTATGCACTGAATATAGCAAAAATCCCCAGAATCTCAGTGAAACATCGGATCAGGCTCATGTCGGTGTAATCCTACAGCAGTCAGTGGGACAGCCATGGGAGGGTGGGTGCTCAGCCCTTCCTAGAGAAAAGCCTAGACACTGGCTTAATTAATGGGGCTCCATTAGAACAAGATAAAAGAAAATACCAAAATCATTAAGGTAGCTTATGGGACAAAATAACTGGAATGAAAACAATGGCAGGAAAAGTCTACTAATGGTAATATTTCATAATATGGGAGCATAAAAATTTGGAATATCAGAAACATAAATGCTCTGCAAAAATATAACAACATATGTGTGCTGTTCTTAAAACCTTCCGATCCTTTGATAGAAAAAGAGGGATTATTCTTCTATTTTTCTAAAGGGTTTGGGATCAAGTGATTATGATTAGCAACAAGAAATTTATCAGAGGTTAGAGAGGAGACCTGTAGGATGTCTATGACTGGTCTCCAAGGGCTGTGAATCACCTGGCTCTTTAGAGGAATGGTCAGCCCTTTCTTTTGAGGCAAAACTGGCCTGTAGGGATACAATAAAGAAATCTGATGGAAGTGGAAAGTAGGAAGATTAGTGGATCTCTGATTTTATACAGAGATCTGTTCACTAAGGCTTCAGGATATCATCAAATTACTGCAATATATTGTATAACATATTAAACATTCTATTAATTTATCTGTATACATATGTGTGTGTGCATGTGTTCACAAATATATTCAATGAAATTGCTATTATAAAATATTCCCTATTATATGAGAATTCCTCTCTTAAAACAACTTTCTTTCTCTCTCCCTTTTCATTATCACAATTTTCTGGCTGCTGCACGGAGGCTTTCACAGCATCGTTAGAGAGCTGACATCTGTTGTGATGCATCTATTCTTATATTTTATAAATAGGCCTATCTCAAGTACCAGGCTATGCCTTTTTTTTCTCATATGATTGTTCATGTTACTGTTTTGCACTGGTTTTACTTTCTAAAAAAAAATAAAAAAAGGAAAAAAACATCAAGAAATTTGCTGTCATTTTCAAAAGAGTTCCATTTTCATGAGCTGGCTGCCTCAGCTGGGGAAAGGGTCGAAAGAGCTATTGCTGTAAGCACAGACATGAGAGAGATTAAGACTCTTTTCTGCTCAAGGAACGTTTTCTTCACGATCTAAATCAAAATCAGTAGGACAGAAAAGCCATAGCGGGACATCATACCAAGACAATGTAGCAGCAATGTTTTTTTTATAACATTTATAAGTTTTTATAAGTTTAGAGCTAGGTTAGGTTTTGTGCTACAGCGCTAGTGCTTCTTTGCTGTCACCCCAGTCCAGAGCCTTTGGGTTTAAATAGCCCTTCTGAGTTGTTTTATTGACTGTCTTCCTGGGCTGACAAATCTTTCATGCACTTAAACTGGACTGACACACTCTGATCTGTTCACATTTTAGTGGAAATTGATTCTTTAGCATTTTCATGTGCTGATGGTGGAGACCTTTCCCTTGCTACCATCATCTAGATGAGGAGTCCTCCTGGAGTGATCTGCTGTAGGCATCCATGGGACAGTTGCAAAGCTGAAAACAAATTAAAAACACGTTGGGAGGTGAAAATAGCAGGGGTCATCACTGTCATTCACCTTCAAGTCTGACAAGTTGTGGAAGTTTAATTGGAAAATTCTCCTTTTGGCTCACTGAGGCAGCATGGTTTGTCATGTTAAAGGCTTGGTGCCAAGTGGTCCTTTGCAATATCTTTCTAGGCTCAGGCTGCAGCTTGCAAAGCATCTGATTTGCTAACATTAACTGTACAGTATGCTACATCTTTTGGACAGGTACTTTCCACACTAAAACCTTAGGATTCCTCACTGGCACAGAGGATTCTCCAAGTGCCAGATTAGAGTTGACTATAAGGCAGATCCACAGCATGACTTTAGCAGTTTCAGTCCTGAATTATCTTAATGGTTGAATTACTTTTAATGGTAGAGGGAGGCTTACTTAGCAAGTTAGGTCCAGGCTGATCCTAAACCTTGAAGAAAATTGCACTCAAGTCTGAATTTCATGGCTTCAGTATTGACTTTATGGGCCATATCATGGACCCTATGATGCATCATTCTCTTTTCTGCTTAGGACTTACGCTACAGTTAATGGCTTAATGCTTCTGAATTGACACTTTTAATACAGGGGATTGTATTTCTCTTCACATGGCTCATGAGCAGATAATCGGAGCACTGGAAATTACAGTTCATCCTCTATAACTTTTTATCCTTCTGAGGAAAAAAAAGTGTGTGGGGTGTTTAAACAGCTTTCTAGGATATTCTCTTTAAATATGATCTGGAGTCTTGTTAAGAATGATTTGCCTCTTCAATGAACTTTTTCCTTGATTGAATAATTAACCTGAATCAAAAGTCTACAAAAGTCATGAAGATTTCAAGTATATCTCAATCTAAGTATGGAGAATGGTCTCTAGAAAAAACAAGGCCCAAGGTCAACTCCTGATCAAACCCTATTGTCCTACGATCACTTTGTCTCAGTTTATATCCACCTGTGCTACCATCTGAGATTCAGGCCATGATCCATCATTTATAAGGATAATGACAGCGTGGTGGGTTGTGGTGCTTTTAATGTCCCGAGCCTGGGATCCTCATAAGACCTTCTGCTCAAGCAGCAGCAGGAGATAAACCTTCCCACCAGGGAAAAGTCAGCAAAGGCAACATAGCTGCAAGGAGAACCAAGGATTGCTATACCAAATTTGCTCTCTACTGATCTGAATTGACTTCACAATATGAACTAGTGAATAGAGGGCCCATAAGAAAAGAGCCAGGGCCTGTATTTGGGCATTTTGCATTTGAGGGAGGTGGTTTTAGAATCCTGAAGAGAGATTTTGGTCATGGGCCTAGAAAAAGACAAGGCTCGAAAATTGGTTGGTGTTATGTATAATTACTTTTCCTACTATCTCAGGACATGATTTAAATGCAAATTAAACTATGCTGCTAGAAGGTAGAGATATAGTGCTGAATAGAGCTATTTTAGAAAACACCGTCATTTTTAGGAATATTATCTTCCTTGTACTGAGAAGAAATGATGGCTGTGGAATTAGTGGTACCAATAATGTTGCATCACTAAGATCAGTTAAACGTACTTATTCTCCAGGACATGGGCTGCTATAAAACTCTTCAAAAATAAGTAACAGTGGTGGCCTAAGTAGGTCTGATAGGAAACTTTTAAAGCTTGTAGAGCAAAATATATATCACTTAACAGCAGCTGGCTAGGAGGATGGGTGGAAAATTGCGAAGGTTATAAAGCTTAAACTCATGTCCTTCTGGTTTCTGAAGCTATTAGTTTAACTCCCCCAATAATATGCTGTGGAAATGCTTACAGTTTAATTGGGGCAACTATAGAAACCACTGAGGGCATATTGTTCCTCTGCGAGCTGCTTCATAGAAGCCACAGGAGGTCCTTCTAGGACCTTCAAACTGAGAAACAGACAAAAGCAATACTTGAAAAAGAAATTAAATTAACTCAAATTAATGGAGTACTGCAGCGTATTGGAGTAGGGAAAATAATTTGTTCAGCTTCCATGAGAGGACTCAACTCCATTGACTCTATCTCCATCAGGCTTTTTTGCAGGACTATTGCACGTTGTACCACCGATCCAGGGTCAGAGTTGGGCTTGTCTGAGTAATTAACAGCTCCTGTTCCACATTTAGACCCTTCTTTCCTTTCCCCTAGGAGGTTTAAAATATAACAAAGGGGAATATTTTGTTGCAAAATGGCACATTTAGGGGATCAAGATGAAGCAATTCTGCTTGGCCTGTACAGTCTGCTTTGGTACAAAGTTACATTGAGCCTAGCTAGTAGCTCTCACTGATCCAAAGTGTGGCTTATTCGTACAAAGAGGCTGATGAAAGAACAAGGTGTATAAAGCAGATACAGCACGTGTGAGCGTGGAGAGGTGATGGTGTTAGCTCCTGCCCTTTTGGGCCTTGTGTCCGCCCTGTTGGGCTAGGCCTGGGGAATAGCTCAGACCTGAGTTTTCAAGTGCCCAACATTTGGGCCAATCAAGGGCCAATTTTGGGAAAGATCTTGGCTGCTCCTTTTGAGATCCTGGTCAATGTCAAAAAAAAAAAAAAAAAAAAAATACTCTATTTGCAAACAGTTTTCCCAAGGAAACTTGGAAACTGCTTTCTCCACAGCCGTTCAAAGATGCTCTGGAAAGAGAGACATAACAGTAGCACAAAACCAAGCTTACCATGGAGATAGTCCCTCAGGCTCCAGAGCTCAATGAACTCTGCAGGTAACCAGTGTTTTGACTTTATATCTAATGCACTTGGTAGCAGCCAGTATCTATGAGCCAACTGTAGGTGCAGAATGTGGGCAGTTCTTGAGCACTCCGGATGTCACTGTTTGTGAAGAGCTGAGATATAAACAGCTAGAAAAGAATTCAATTGGATATTGGGGTGATACAAGGTAGGATGAAGAAAGATGAAAGACAAGGGAAAAAAAGGCAAAGACTTATGGGGAAGATGTTGAAGAATTACTCAATGTCTTGATATGGAGCCTGTGCAGAAGATACAATAAGTTTTGGCCAAATCTCTGAAATCTGAAATGAAGGAGGTAAAAAAGCAATAAGAAACAAAGAAGTAGCACTGAAACTATTCCTCTTGCTTAAGGCTAGCATTTCCATCCCAAAGAAGCAACTGGATGCATCAAGACATGCAGACAGGTGAAAGGATGAGTCACATTTTTATGTTGATACCACTTATCACAGACCCTCTTGTGCAGTGAATATGGACACCCTAGTACAAAAACAGGCAGTCAAGATGTTTCTCTGGGGGGACATCATAAAGTACATAATTGCAAGACATTTATCACACCTCTCAAGGAACCTGCTGTGACAGCTGCCAAAAGACAAATGTCAATAGCAATCAACGCCTGTCTGGGGATATTTCAAGCAACTATGTACCCAGGAAAAAAGGGTTTTCTGGTTGCCTGAATGAAGACACTGACTTAAAAAGGTAAATGAATATTTTAGACCAACTAGGCACCTTGGTACCTGAGGTATGAATGTGCCTTATATTACTGCAAGGGGGACCAGACCGCCTTCCCTCCAACTCCTATTTCCCCATTTATGCCAGCCTGCACCTGCGTGTCCCCAGCATGTGAGAACCCAGAGGATGTTGGAACGTGACCAGCTTTGTGTGTGCTTGGAAAACCTCCCAGCCCCTATTTCTGTGGCTTCTGAGGGCCTCTTACAGGCTAATTACATCAGCAAAGTCTTTACTGAGGGGACTAAAACCCATTGTAAAGAAACAAGGTGAAAAATGTTGATCAGGTTGGAATGGCCAGGTGCTACACCACACATATGAGCATGCTGTATACAAGAGTCCTTACATAATGCTAAATCCTCTTTATGCCATTTTGGCATCAGGAAAAAAACAAGTTTTAAATGATTTGAATGAAACAAGTTTTATTTTACCTAGAGAACCTCCTTGAACAGGACAAAATTGCATGGATGCTTATGCACTCTTGAAATTAAACTGCCTAATAGATTTTTGCTTTCCAAAGACCATAGGAAGCAGAGGATGAGGCACAGCTTCTCTAAGGGAATGCGAGCACTGAGGAGACTCCTGCTGCTTTGTGTGGACAGCCTGTTGGGCAGCAATTTCAAACGACAGTTGCTCCTTCCTGTCATTCTCGGAGGATTTAGCTAATCCCTATCCATCAAAAGAGGTTATGTAGTGCATAAAGGGCTGTAATGTGAGGGTTTGGGATCACACAGCAAAAATCTGTCACCAATTTGGCTGATGCAGCACTGAAGCAGGACTTGAGTTCCATGTGCAATGATAACTTCTGATGACAAATCAGCTCCTTTTTTTGGAGATATTTGACAGCTTGGCCCTGGATGGCTGTTCTCACAAGATTTTTGTTGTTTTGGCTGCTGGCTCTGGCCTAGAAGAATTGGCAGAGGGAGATTGTGTTTACCCAGCAATATATAATTTATATAACTTGAATGCGTTGGGAACTCTTTTGATATGAAATACTGAGCGTACTGCAAAGTCTGACAAGCTGTCACGGTGGAGGAAGAGAGCATCACTGGGGCAGGCTGGTGATAAGCACTACCTCTGGTAGATGGCTTGATAGAGGATTTCAAAGGTGTGCCCAAGGGTATTAGAGCTGAGCGGAAATCTTTCTGCCTATACAGCCAGGAGAGAAAACTGATGAGAGCAACCTTTCCACTACTTGCTGCCTGAGTTCTGGACAAAGATTGCTTGTCCTAATCTACTTCAAGCTTTCATTTCATACAGTTCAGTTCACCCTTCCAAACAGGAGAACTCACAACTGAGATGAAAAGGATGTCTATGTCCAAGGACGGAGCGATAACGTTGCACAGGGAGCACTTCAAGCTTGTTCACTTCTCCTGGCTCCAGGAAGCAGGTTCTGGCAGCGGTCTCAAAAGTATTACGGTTTTGTAGAGACGTAAAGATGAGAAAACTTATTATTTACCTAAAAGACAGCAAGGTTAATAAGCTTATATTTTGTTAGACATCAAAGACTCTGTATGCAAGAGCTCCTTTATTAATTCTGCTGCTCAAGGGAATGCCTTCTTAGCCCCAATTCACTATATACTACAGTAGAACTTTAAGAAAGTTTCACAATACTAACTGTGGCCAAAAAATGGAACAAAACTATCCTCTATTTGCCAGCTTGGCCCCTCTAAAGTCTGCATTGACCCTATCTGTAAGCTTCTTGCTTTGATTCTAGTCAAGTATCTGGTTTTAGGCTGTTCATTTAAGAGAGAATAAAAAAGCTGCCAAATCAATCTAACAGTGGAGCAGCTCATACCAGGGAGAAGTAGAGATTTTGTTTTCTTATGTCTTCACTCTCTGCAGAGGATGTGTGCATGCAGCACATGAAAGTTCAGACAGCCCTTTGCACTGAGCCAGGCACAATTAGGGAGACTGCCTCAACTCTCTCAACCTTGTGCATTGGTCTTATGTGAACCTCAGATTTGAGATAGCAGCTACTGTGCAAGACCCTTAGCTAGACACTTGGATAAATTATTGTCATGAAAGCTTTCCCAGTAAAGATATTCTTTAAAGACCTTCGTATCTGAAGACAGAAAAAAGAGAGAACAAATCAAAGAGCAATGAAAACTTCTCTTTTAAAATCTTAATTAAAATATGAATCCTTTGATTTTTAGGCAAATTAGACAAGATATTTTCTGTCTCTATATTGAATGTTCTGGTACTTTCTAAGCAAAATATGCTTACAGCTGGAGCTGTTTTCAAGACTATTATAGAGTCCAGATTAGTAGCACTTCAAAGGTGCATCTCAAAAGCAGAGCTCACTGCAGAGCAGAGGTAGAGGTTGCTTCCTCAGGACTAATAGGAGTCGAAGATGCCCTTCTCGTGCTTGTCAGCAAAGACTTGCTTGAGAGGCTGAAAGACGTAGGTCAAAATCACGTTGAAGTTTTGGAGAGGGGAATGAAAATGATGGTGTTATTCTCAAATAAATTGGCCAAGCACAGGCACTCCTAAGTGTAGTTGTATACTGCACCAGATGGAAATGTCTCCATGCAGCCCCCAGGATGAAATCTAACCTAACCAGCTACCCACAAGGAAAGCTTTAAGAAGCTCTGAGTGACTCACTAACAGAACAGTTAGCTGAAAACGTCCTCTGCACAAATCCTGGCCATGTTCTTCATGATCAAAGTGTTTGGTTTGTGTTGCTTGTGGAAGAGGGAATGTGGAAAATGAAGAAAATAAAAATAAAATAAAAAACATAAAAGAGGATTTGCACACGAGAGGAAATGCTGAGTTCAGGCACTTTTTCTTTGAGTGATTAATTAATTATTGCATATCAATACCTTAATGGGGAGAAAATGGCAGGAAGAAGTGTAACAGGAAGGCATGTCTAGAAAAAATGAGCCTGGGCAAGTTCACATGAGAAATAAAATCTGCCTTTGGACGGGAATAAATGTGCAATGAATTGGCAGAGAGCCACAGCCCTGGTGGTGATGCTAAAACGGTGTGTTGTGGAGGAGACGCTTTTGCTGAGGTGGATAATGGCGGAGCTGCCCGGGCCGCCGGCGGGGCGCAGCGCCAGGCGCTGTCTGGTGGCTCGCAGCAAGGCAGGTCTCCTCGGCACTCGGGCAGCGCTGCGGACAGGTACTGAGTCATTGCGACCTTTGCCTCGTTTTGTTAGGAGCCAGGGATTTCACTCTGATGGCCCTGTAAGGTCGGGAGTGACTCTGCCTAGGAAAAGATGCCTTTTTGCCCCCTAAATGCTTCCTTGGTCATCCTGAGCCCAAGGGGTCCTTCCCAGGCAGAGGGAAAAAACAGGTTTGTTTGTCATTTAGTAGCCTAATCTTAGTTTTGGTAAGGAGTATTTCCCTACTTAAATTCACTCGAGTCTCATGTGGCTACAGCCTTTGGGTTTATTTTCTGCCCTGACTTATTGAATAGCAGCATGCTAGGCAATTAAATAGCTGTCTTGCCTTCTCCCAGACCTAGCGGCACCTTGGGGATATATATGACACATGATTTGTACAATCAGTTAGTAGAAACTTTGTAAAGCACTTTGGGATTCATCTGGATGAAAGACACTACCATAAATGTAAGATCATTCTCATTATCATTAATATTCTTTTATGAGGGACCTTATCAAAAGCATTTTGAAAACTCATGTAAATTATATCCACCAGGTCACCTTTATGTACTGTTTTATTAACTTTTAAGTTGAGGAATTGCCTGGAAAGAATGATATTGCCTTGTGGAGGCAGAAGTGGGGTTACTTGCTATTGTCATTTATTTGCCTATATTATTGTAATGCCATGAGATACACGGAGTTTAAGGCTCCTCTGTGCCTGAGGCTGTACCGACATGAACGCACAGGCTGTTGACTCTGGAAAACTTACAATGTGAATAAACTTGATGGATTTGGCTATGTCTAGACCCCGAGGTCTGTGCACCCCAGAGCATTCTGCTGCAGATGGAGCCTTCCCCTTTGGTGGATGTGGGGGTCTTCCTCAGGGCTGAACATTAACAGTTTGTCACTGGTGGCAGTATCTCTGTTGGCATCACAAGGGACTGTGCAGAGCACATGGCACCCACTGTGCCCAGGGGCTCCCCCACTGTCACCCTGAGCATGGGGAAACTTGTCTGCAGAAGACACATGAAGGTAGGAGAGGGAAGTGCTCCTGAGCAGCACTGCCCCGCACCGTGGCTGTGAACTGGGATGTAGCCTGGTCTCCAAAGTGTGGGGACCTTTCTGCACAGTGAGCCGCAGACAAGGGAGAGTGTCTGGACTGGGGTGAGACATGGCACCGACTGGGCAATGGTTGTCCCTTGGGTGCCCAAGGAAGTAGGGCTGGGTGCCACCTCCCTGAGAGGTGCCTGAACCCTCATCTGGGGCTTGGGCATCCCAACACGGGCCATCCTCCATCGGGGTGCTGTGGGCTTCCCTCCCACACGGGCAGCATTTCTGCAGGATTTGCCACTCTCGGCTCTTCTGTGGGCTCCCTTGTGCTGTTACTGGGGGCACTGCAAGCTCCTTCCTTGGCTTTCAAAGGGGTGTTTTACCAGTAAGGTGAGCAGGGCACCTTGCTTGGCAGGCTCGCTATCGTGTACTTCATTTTCTCCACAGTCTGGGCCAGTACTAACTAGTCCAGGTGATTTACTACCCTGCAGAGCTGGCTGCCACATAACTCCTTCCTAAGGTCCTGCTCACCTTCTATAGAAGTTAGAGTAAATCACTGCTGAAGTCACTCTAATCTCCCAAGGAAGTGGCACAGACAAGGCATCTCTTTAGTTACATCCATAGAGATAACTCAGGCCAAGTTTTTCTTTATTTTTTTCCCCTGCTTCAGCATCCTACTTTTCAGCTTCTCCCTCTCCACACAGAGTTACAGGGTTCTGCAAAAGAGATGCATAATTTTGCACATCTGACAGCGAGTTAGCACAAAGAGTGGCATCTTTCAGCAGAAACGTATATTTGAGTTAAACAGGTACAATAAAGCTGTCACACCACACCAGTGGCTTTCTAAATTCCAGTCTTTAGATGCCTGGTTGGGGGTTCAGCTATTTTTTTTTTCTCTCCAGTATCAGAAATACTTAGATTTTTTTTTCCTGTACTCCTCCTATATCTCAATGTCCTTTTTCTTTCCAGCTTGTCTGTCATTTATTGTATCCTATGTTCTGGTGTTTAGCTAGACACTCCTTTTAATGTTTTTATAAGAATGTTTATTTTCAATAAGCTCAATGGAGCCACAGACTTCATCCTTCCTGTTCCTATTTTCATCTCAAAGCTCCAACCACCATCTGCTTCTCTCGCTCAGGTTCTTAAATAGCCTCCAGACTGATTGCATTAGCCAAATTCATCCTGGGTACAACTCCTGGGACTGCTGCAGGAGTTACTCCAGGAACAAATTTGTCACATGTTCTTAAAGTGTTTCACTTTGCCCTTGAGCCTGCTGTTAATCATATTTTCTCATAGTTTTAAAATGTGGCCTTTTAAAGTTCACCCTCACTGCATTACCCCTAGGAGAGTAACCTTCTATTATGATATCAAACCTAATTGCACAGTGATTATGATTACCCAGTGGATTTTTTACTCTCATCTCCCTCAACTTCTGTGCATAATTTAGCACCGAGTTGAGGCTCTGTTCCTCCAGCTAAGGGCTCCTCACAAAAGTAGTCTTTAAATAATGTCAATTAACTGGGTCTTTGGCTCTTTGGTCCGTGCTGCACATGGGCTTTTCAGCCCCACAGAGGTGGTGAAGTCCTAGTTCTTCTGCAAAGGACACTTTTGCAAAGGCCTCTTGAAGGACAGACCCTGATCATCCCACTGATGGGCTTAGCGATGTCCACGCGGCTCTCTAATGCGTTGTGACATTCCCAGCGCTCTTTGTGGCTTATCCAGGTGGCTGGCCGCATCCCTTCCCCGTGTCCCCATTTTTGGCACGTGGCTTCAGCAGCTGTGCTGGAGAACCACGGCACAGGCTGCAGGACCAGCGCCTGGTGCTGGCGACAGGACGGAGCCTCCCAAGCAATTCCAAATGTGAGCAGGGCTACTGGATGTGTAGCAAAGCAAAGGTGAACTGGGATGAACTGGGGAAAGGGAGGAAAGCCAGCTCTGAGGTAGGGGTGTGGGACATCACCCAGCTCCAAGGGACATGCCAGGGACATCGACTATATGAACTACATACATTAATGCAACTCAGCATCCTGCTACAGTTGCTTGGGGCCTGAGCCATCCGCCCTGTCTCCTCATCAGCCTTTTTAATGTGCAGCATGGCAGAAAAGCTCATTTTGCTGGGGTTTCCATGAACAGAGAACGAATGGAGCAATCTGGAGAGAGCGTGTTGCTAATTTCAGCAGGCAATAGCTCTTGGTGAGTGCACCGGGTCATTGCAAAAGCACTCACCCTTCAAGAGTTTCTGGAAATGCACTGGAAATGTTCAGAGTACACAGCAGAGGTAAATATTTTGATCTTTTTGATTTCTGAGGTAGTGCACTTTAGCTGGGGATCAGGCACCTCTTTTATAAATAGCTGCTAGCAGAAAACATAATTCGCAGAGTGAAAAAAAGCCACACTTTTTCCTCTTTAGAAAAGCATCATAGTTATGAAGAAATGAAAGAAATGAGAAGTGGCCCATAAAGATTAATTCATCACTTCAGAAATGTCCTCTATGAGAGGTAAAGTGTGGTAGGATTCTAACTGTCTGCAATAAACACAAATGAATATTTTCAGCATGCCCTAGTGACTGCTAATACAGGTATTTATCTTAATGCATTTAGAAAAAAAAATGAAGTAAAATAAAAATAAAGCTCAACAGCTTGTTGTAAATGGGTTCCCAATGTTGGCAAAAAAAGACATACAAGACACTAAACATGCCGTTGCTAAATGCTATGTGAGCGAACGGTGCTGAAAACACCATTATAGGCTATTGCCTTTCAGCTTTGTCACTGCGGCCGCGGAGTTTTTGGGAGATCTGCTGGATGAGGGGGAAGGGCTGAGCAGAGGCCAGTTTCTAATTTCCCTGGAGGTGTGAGATGGCATGACAAGCTAAAGCACTCAACAGGGGCATTTGGAAGCTGCAAGCTTTTATTTTTACATGGAGACACGTTTCACTTTAGCATCCTCTCCGCTGCCTCAGGCTGACAGTTCAATATTGCCCTGGTCATTTTCTTCTGTTGCTGTTTGCAGCATTTTGCTTTTAGGAGATGGTCACAAAAAGAGTCTTATTTGTTCAGACAGTCGGCTCAGCCTCTCTGCATTGCTCAAGCTCTCTCCATGTCCCCTTTCCTCTTGAATCATTTCTTCATCGAGGCACAACCAACACCTTTATCCACAGTCCTGGGCACAAACAGGCTGGGATTTGATCTTGGATTCATCAAAGAAACATGTTCTTGTCTTTAAGGACTTGCGTTGTTGGACGCTGTGCAATAAACACAGGGATAATGCCATACAATAGGCACCAGGATAAAAAATGCAGTCCAGAATAAAAATGTTCCTATTGATGTAATGGATCTCAAGACCTCACCTTGCTGCACTGGATTTTCTCATTACCACTGAATGAAAAGGGGAACCCAACCTGTCTCCATCAAATTCTTCTCACCATGCTCAATGAGGAGAGGAAAAAATGTGTCTGATGGGGCATCATGTAGATCTGCCTCCAGCATCTGGGAGAGGAGCATGGTATGAAAAGAAAGGAGCTGTGGCCAGATACCTGACCAGAGCCAGGTACCATTGGGTAGCTATGTACTCTTAGCTACCTCGCCGAAAGCAAGCAAACCTGAAAAGACTTATAAAATAAACTGAAGAGCTTTCTTAGGGACCTGAGATTGCTCTCAGCCTATGCAGGAGGGGTGATGTGTAAAATCAGTGGAGCAGAGGGCAGAATTGTGTCTGAATCAGGAAGCCAAAGGAAATAACAGCTAACGTGTAGCCATAAAAAATTCATGGGAAATTTCATCCTGGGCGAAAGAGAATGAATAACAACGTTGATTAAGTATTAAAAGTTCATTTTATTTTTAGAAGCACTCAGAAAACTGAAAACATCTGGGAACATTAGGCAATTCTTATATAATGTTTTCCATTTATGTTTCACCAACGTAATCAGATTAACCCTGACATGTATGGAGGCAGCCCACAACACCCAGGCTTCTTCATTGCTGGGTTGCAAGAAGTGGCTGCATTTAGAGGCTTCTGCTCCCTACAGAAAAATCCTACTGGTTGACCACATGCAGGCTAGTAGTATATAAATAAATGATAGACTATATCAGAGTGTAAAGTCCAAGACTTTCTGCACATCTGACCTTCTGCATCCCACCAGCAAAGTCTGACAGTCGATGTCAGAAAATTTCTTAAACTGAGTGTTTTTATCAGTTTTTTAAAATGTTGGATCCATGGGAATTTGACTTTGTACATCCCATTGAACAAGCTGTAGATCCCGTTATATCAAAAGCAAAAAGCTTCCAGAAAAAAAAAAAAAGCTCCTATCCCAAGGGTTAGTTCTTCACAGATATTTTGATAGATAATTCCAGAGCCTGACATCTAAGCAAAAATAAGAAACTTCAGTGCCTTTGAGGCTCTTACGTTGCTCCTGTGCCAACAAGGCCAGATCTGCTCATGTTTTATTGGTAAATGATTCCTTAAAGGAATATTCTGGAGAGCAACAAAAAGGAAACTACTTTTTGGAACACCTTTTGTCTACAAAAGACATTTTCCCTCATGTCTGTGATTTCCACTGGACATGGTGCAATCTCAAATTCATGCAAGTAGATTTGTCTCATCCAGGATGACAGGCTCAGTCACAGACATTGCACAGGTTCTCCAAGTGAGAAAGAGTGACTGGCTATGGGGAAGTCCCATTCCAGGTCCCACAGAGTAACTTCCTTTCAAGGACAAGGCAGGTCACTTCTTCTCATGCCAAGAAGCTGACAGCAGGAGGGGGCTGGTTCTATTTTTGCAAGTTTGTAAATCTGTGGTATAAGGTTAACTCATGTAGGATTTACCAGATGTCTCTCTGGGGAGTGGGCTGATTTGGAGAGCAAAGTTGCTCCTCAATCTATGCCTAGCCAGAAAAGTGAGTCATACACCTGTGCACACTCCTATTTATAGGACACAATGCCCTGTGGAGGTGGGGATTCTCCATTCCCGCCTGGAGAATCTCACATCATCACAGGCAGAGGAATGGAGAGGAGAGGAAGAATTTGACTTTGCTTTCATAACCTGTCTCCTTCATACTCTCTCTGGGAGGTCAGTGCTGTGTAATCTTACATTAAAAAGTTTTACACAACTTTTTTTTTTTTTTTTATTTTTCCATTTAATTTCCCTTGCCATTTTTTCAGCTAACAGATACGGTATTGCACCCTTTAAGTGCTTGCAAAAGACATGCTTCTCTTTCTGACTTCTAGAGAAAGGAAAACAGACAGGATGAAATGAGGCCACTCTGAATCTGGTCCTGAGTGGTACCAGCCCATCGGCCAGACGTGGGACACAGGAGACCCATTCTTGCCAGATGTACTTAGGGGCCACATCAGGTGAATCTGGAGGGCCCCTTGCCCCAGTAGGTGACTATTTTGGACACACACCTGTATGACAAGGGGACTCAGTAAGTTTGTTTACTGGGATGTAAGCAAATTCTATACGCCTCCCCTTTGCTGGGATGTAGACAGGTTATGCAGAACTGACGTCTGCAGTTCTAGATATCACTCTCTAAGCTCTTATATCAGAAGACAGCATTAATCTATTTTGTCTGGACTGCAGCTTGAGGAACAACTCTCCCATGTGCTATTTGGGTGGGACTTGAGACTAAAAAAGAGGAAAAAAAATGGTACAAAGCACATTCCTTTGGTGAAGCTTAGTTTTTGGAGATGGACTTCTTGGGTGGTATGAGAGTATTTTAGAGACAACTGGTGCTACCTCTAGCACAAAAAGTTTCATGAACAATTCTGTAGTACCACAGAAAATACTTTCCTGTACAACTTGTTTCACATATATGAGAAAGATAAGGTCAAGACAGCTGTTAACTCCTGGAGCTCATGATGACGGATACTCAGGAAGAGTAATGGGGTCTGGTCGTTTTTCCTGCTATTGAGGACTCTGATGAATTTGTCCAACTAGCCATGATGAAGTCATTAATCTTGATGACACTTGTCACAGGCTAGCTATTGGACACCAAAGGTGGGGTTTTTTTAACCCACGAAGAGGCAGGTCATGCAGCTGGGTCATCACTGTCAATGAAAGCTAGGGACTTGGCTCCTAAAAAAGCCTTAACAGACAGCAGGTAATGGGTTCAGATAAGGAGATGACCTGCATTTGAGATAGACTAGGGGAAGGCAATATTTTCCTTTGTGAAAGAAAAGGAAAACAGCAGAAGACAGACTTTTTTTTTTTTTTTTTTTTTAATTCCCTTGAAAAATCTGCATTCCCTTGACTAGTCCAGGCCTAACACTGCAGTTCATGTTACACCCTACAGCATTTTAATCAATCCCAAAGGAAGGTGCTCAGTAGTCAGCAATATCAGGTCCACACCTAGCACTGTGGTATCTCCTGCTTTCCATTATTCAATATAGTCAGAAAATTCCAATGTAGAGGTGCTTTGTGCTGCCCCTCCTACTTTGGAATACTAACAAGATATTAAATTGTCATGATATAAAACACACCTCACTGACCTGAAATTTCCCTTCCTGAATGTGGCATTAGATAGGTTTACTTCCTGAGTGCTTAGACAACTAAGCCTAAGCATGGTACGAATGGACCTTTTACAAGGACAAGTTTCAGCAATGTTTCCACCTCCCTAGGTGTTGTTTTCTGCCAGTGACTTCTTGTTCCTTTGTCATTTCTCACTCCAGTCAATACTGAACAAAAGGAAACATGAGTCAATAATCTCTAAAGCTGTTGGCAACTAATGCTGCCATTCAGAAGGGGATGTGGTATGAAAGAGAAGGGATAAATGCATTGGAAATTTAATCTTAAACTCTCTGTAAGGTTAAATGTTTAATTTCTGTTCATCGATAATCTACTCTTTTTTTTTTTTTTTTTTTTTTTTTAATCACAGCTATAAGTCTGGAGAAATGAGAGTACAAATGATGACTGTAATTCCTAAAAATGTATAATGCTAGCAAGGTTAGAGTTAATATATTATTTATCAGTCTAATGGTTAGTGGCAAAGTAATTTTTTACCATCATCTCTCTTATTGGGTGGTTGTCTTTTGGAGACCAACAATGTAACTAGGATTTGCATTTAATCAGTCCGAGGAGTTGGGTACTGTGTACACCTGCAGATTCAGCCCAGGTACTGCCAAATGCCTCCAGTATATTTGAAACGTTGCTATTGTTCAGACGTGTTTCAAAGCAATTTTTTTCTTTACCGTTGAGACCAGTAAATCTTTTATTGAGAACTGGAAAAGGTTTGCTAACACTGAGATAAAAGAACTATACCTCGTTCTATCATTGCCCATAGACATCTGTTTGCACTTGACTAATTTTCCAGTTATACAGAATTTGTTCAGTGCTGTGAGTGACATCCTTGGAATAGAGGTTTGTGGTAATCTTGTTGTACCTGAGAAGGTATCTGAATATGTGACAAAAAGCAGCTTTTGAGGCCCCAAATGATGAATTTTTTGTGTTTATCAAAAAAAAGATAATAATAACACTGGAAATTTTTTTGTTCTGTTTGTGTGCATGTTGGAAATGCCTTTGACTTGTACTCCTGTTATGTATGGCCTTTGTATGAGGAGTCACGAGCTTGTTAGTGGATACAGGGGAAGGAGGAGCTGGGGAAGGGGCAGAACGTGGCCCCTGGTGCTGCCCAGCACAGCTGTGCTTCCATTAAACATCTGGACTGCTTTCTGGATCTATGCAGAAACTTGTCAATCTCTGTGTCTAGTACATCGATTTGGGATGGGTGTCAAATGTGGGCCTGCTATCCAGCTTTGATCTCCCAATGAAAGGGAGTTCAAAGCCTTTTAGTGCAGTGTAGAATAAAATTATTTTTTCCTTACACTGCAGGTTCAATATCAGACCTTGATTTGGAAAAGCTCCCTCTCTTTGCTGAATAGATGGATTGACAGTGTACATATACACGTAACGCTAAGACTTGCGCTTTCAAGAGTTTGCTGTGCCATCCATAGCAGTAGATAGATAGGAAATAAATCAATGGAAAGAGGCCATGGAAAGTAGCATGGGAAATGTGCCATGACCCTGATCCAGTAAGCATCCAAAGTCAAGTGAGAAAAGTTTTTTCACCGTAGGATATCTGAGATTAAAACATTATTTTCCCTGTTCTACAATGCAATGAAAAATCAAAGTATTGACATGTTTTTTTCCTCCATCAAATCAATGAACTGAAATACAAAATACAGATAATTTCAAACATAATTTTGAGCTCTTCACGTTTTCCATCTTTTAACTCTTTAAATTACAATTTCTAGTACCATGAACTGTTGTCCCTTCTCCTTTACCCCAGTTCTTCCTTTTTTTGTTCTTGTTTTGTTTTGATTTTGGTTTTGTTTTGGTGTAGAATTCCTGCCTAGATCTGTTCATAAGGAGATATGAATTAGCAACCTGGCTCACATCCCTTTTGTCACATGAGAACAATCTCACCCAACTCTACAGAGATGCAAATTCTGGATAAATAAAAATGAGACATGAACCAACCCTTAAATGTTTCTTAGCTTATCACCAATGAAAGGCAAGTGGTCTGACTGGGAGAGATTTAATGCAAGAAGTGAACTAACAGAAAAGTCTGTGGTCAACATCTGTTCAGCCTGTCTTTCCTCTTACGTAGGCCCTAGGCACCATCGTGTTTTTGCATCTTGGATTAGCAAAGGAAGCGTTACCTCAAAGCACTGGCCAGTATCTTTTAGTAGTAACACAGAATCATAGAATAATTATGGTTGGAAAAGACCTTCAAGATCTTCAAGCGAATGCAGATGGAATTTGTCTGTTCAAATGACACCAACAGGGCTTGCATGAAGTAGTTCAAATGACACCAACAGGGCCTGCATAATACTCCATTAGCAGGTGGCAAATGTTGACCTGTGTCTTCCTGCAAATAACACTGAAGGGGATCATCGGATGGACGTGAAATTGCCTGTCTCTCCTAACCCAGAATAATTTTTGAGCTGAAAACCATTTTCCAGCATAATTTCAGAAAAAGAGGCAAAATCTTGAGCATTTAAGTGAATAGCCACAACCCATAATTGCTTCAGGACAACCACAAAATTTCATTTTTCAACATTTTTTTCTAGCTTTTGCCTCCCTTTCTCCTGACACCCCTCCCATTTTCCTCTCTGCCATCTAGTTACATTTATAAGGGAGCAAAAGATAAATGCCTACCAAGTGAAAAATAAAAGGCACACAGCAAAACTGGGTCTGTGAAATTATCTCAGACATCCCAGAGCGAGAGACAGGCTGCAAATGGCCTTTTCCTGAGAATTCTGCTGTTTCAACAAATTCAGGTATACGTATACAGATGTGTGTTCTTATGCAAGTGATGATGGCCTGTGTGATAAAAGTATCTTGTGGAAATCCTTCTGTGGAAATCCTCTCAGTTATACCTCTCAGACGCCTATGAAGGTGCTGTGGACTTCCGAGCCCCTCGCTGCCAAGCTCCGCAACGTGGTGGAGAACGCCTGGAGTGGTTGTTCCCATAAAACATGTTTAGACGTTTGCCCGTGGCGAAGATGGGAGTGAGCTGAAGCAGCAGTGAAATAAATTCTATAACTAATAAAAAGCCTAATACCTTGTTCTTTCCCTTGGTCCCAAAAGCTTCACTGTTTGTTTTGCTTGACTTGAGGCTTCTAGAAACCAACCAAAAAGATTTTTTTTTTCCTGATAAGTGTCCAAAATTAATACCACTGGCTTGATACAGCAGAAGCAACATAAAGCAGAAGTAACATGGATCTGCGGAGCTCTATTTTCAGACAGATAATCAAAAGAAAATGAGGAGAGATTTGATTACAAGGAGACCTGCTGCTCTGAACGGCAGCACGCCACAATGTAGCTCTGCAGAGGCTGATGGTGCCCAAAATAGGGGTGCAGGGGCAGGTTTTGACTGATTATGGAGGCAGTACCATGTTGGGCTTTCGGGGAGAAAAGCCCAAAACATGTTCCATGCCCAGGCTGTGACAGACCCTGCAAACACCAGGAGAGGAAAGTGAGGCCTGCTCCACTGTAGTTATGGCAGAGCTGAATTAACTTGCTCCAGGGCCAATTTGTCAAAAACTTGGGTTCCTCTGCTATCTGCCTTGCTGATGTACAAGAAAAATATTCAAAACTTGACCAAAGACAGCCCTGGAAAACTGACTCTGAGCTGGCCTTGTCCTGTGCAGCGGTTAGGCCTAGATCTCTCACAGCTCTACCACCATCTTGGATGCTGAGTCATCACAGTTCAGGAAGTTCTGCAGCACCTCAGAATGGCAAAGATCCTTCTTCTCTCCTCAGGAAAAAAATCCACTTTATTTTTATTTATTTATTTATTTATTTTTTAATTTTGTTTCCTGGAGAAGATGAGCCAGGGTCCACATGTAACCTTTAGGTTTCTGCTCAGTGGATGTTATAACCCTCCTGCACCGCTCATAAACCACTGCCTTCACTTGTAGCTCCCTGGTTACTCTGCTCCAGATTCCACTGACTCACCCTTGAGGAATCAGAGAAGATAGTTCCCATCACAGAAAGACCACCTGGGTCTCCTTCCTGTAGGATCCTGGCTGTTAGCAGGGGGCTGAGATCACCCATAGTGAGGAATCCTTATGTTATTTAGTTTCATTAAAGCGATATCTTTAGAAGGGACTTATTGATGAGTTATATGCAAATGTGCAAATAATATGCTTACAGCACATTAAAAAGTCTCTAATAGGATAGTAATAAATTTCTTTTTTTTTTTCAGTATAGTTATCGGGAAGCTTAGAATCTGTTAATGCGCTCCCTGTAAGGTACAAAAGTCCATCCTCATGCAACTGTAAATGACAGGACTGGCTATAAATTTTCCTGGAGGTGGGAAGAGCAGTAATTATATGGTTGGCATTGGAAGTAGCACTTTCTGCAAAGGTACTAGAAGCAGATCTTTACCTCCTGCTATTAAGCACTGTTTTGGGGCACAGCCAGTAACCAGAGAATATTGTAAATAATATTGTTTTCTGTGGTGGCATTTTGCACAAACAGGAATAAGGAGTACTTTTTATTAAAAGAAAAATTGGCAAACAATCAAATGTAGATGGCTTCGAGAGTGACAATGAAATAAAGAGCATTGAACATCTGGTTGAATGTTGCCTGTTACCTCTGTGGATGATGATGACTGAAAAACCCATTAGCTGCTGGCAGAGGAGTAACTGTGAAATGATAGTCCAGTCACTAGAGTGGGCATATTGCAAAACCACCAGCTCCATCAGCATCCTCACTGGCAGCAGCAATGGAGAGGCTGCAACAAGAGATTAGTCTGCTCCTGGGGAACTGTTTGCATCCCCACTTGAATTGAAAAAAAAAAAAAAAGAAAAAAGAAAAAAAGCTTCCTGAGGTTTGCATCCTTCCTGTCCAAACTGCACACTGAAATGAGATGCAGCTATTGCCAGCATTGCTTCTTGCCTTCCAGGCAGCAGTTATTTTAGGGTACCAGTAACACACACCATCCTCCTCTTTAGCCCTCCTTTGAGCTTGCCTTCCAAATCAATTCAGCTTCAGGTTTAGTAAAGAGATAAAAAACTTTTCATTTCTGTCCAACTCCAGTTTTATTACTGCTTCTTTCTGATAGAAAAGTGCTTTCTGACAGAAAAGTGACCCTTGGGTCTTGAAAAAAAAAGTCAGGGCAAACTTTTGTGCTCCTTAGTAGGATTCATAAGTCGTAGACTATTGTCAGACTAGGAACTTCAAGAATTTGCTATACAATCAACTGCTAGATGGTAATGCCCTCTAATTCCTCATTGAATAAGCTGAAACTTTTCAACATGATAAAACTAAAAGTTGTATGTTTCTGCTAGTGCTAAAAATGCCTCTGAGCTTACACTCTTTTACCGTCTGAGCTACCTGTCTGGTAGCCTTTGATCATCTACATGGAGAAAAGCAAACAAAGAACAGTCATTATCAGGAGAACAAAGAGTTGACTAATATGGTATACAAAACAGTTTGTTTTTGCATATCAACCTTATAAACATTTAAGGTATGAATTAGTCATCTTATGAATTGGGAAGCAGTTTTAAGGTAAATTTAAAATGGGAAGATCATGAGAGACTTCCTAGGATTTTCTCTGCCTGTAATACTTCTTAGGCTTTATAATTTCTTCTTTTTAATACCGAACCTTTGTAAGCAGAGGTTCCAGGAGACTTGATTATAGACACAAGAGTGATTTTTAAGGAAGAGTGGAGAATCATATAGTGTTCAGAAACTTTTGAAAAATTGCACACCACAACTTTCCCTGTGACATCATTGAAACATCAAATCTGCATGGCAAAATATTTGGAAAGATTTCCTGATACATGATATGACAGTTCCTGTTTCCTGATAAATGATATGACAGAAAGGAAATCTCAGTAATTTCCGCTCGGAAAGCTTTTGCAGAATGCACAAACAAGGACA
>JAVCKT010029521.1:64512-79149 GCA_032273925.1 Rhynchotus rufescens | reverse complement strand
CCATATCTCTTGGTTGTCTTCTGCTCAGACAAGAACAAAAGCTTTCTCTTGAGTTTATGCCATTGTGTGTATGGACACAACAAACTCCTTTAGCACGTTCTGGAGCAAGAATTCCCCTTTCATTTCATTACAGTTAATTTTAACATATCATAAGGAGAGCCTAGTACTTCACAGGCCACATTTTCCCCTCTTCTCTCGAGTGTTCTTGGAGCACTGGCTGCACCCAGTAAAAGTTACAGAGAGTTTGGCAGTGGACAGGATTTGCCCTGCATGCCGCTGCAATTATCCATAGGTAAAGGAGGTGAGGATCACAGCAAGCCATGTAGGAAGCCAGTGGCTGTGGTTGCTACTCTGCGTTACTGATGCGCTCCCGGGCTGCTCCAAGGGTTCTGTGTTCTGGAATTTGTCAGGCAGAAAGTCAGAAATGTCTGTCGTGCGTTTGTGAATGACAGCCAGTAATCATGAAGTACGAACTTGTGGCAGCAACAGCCCGTTCTCTTGGAGGAGTCTCCAGCAGTCTGTGTTATGCCAAATGCGGCCTAACTAACGGCTTTTCTAGCCAACAACACGGTACCTTGAGGGACCCTGACAGATTCAAGATCTTAATTCCAGAAGCTAATTTACGTTAACTTTGGGCGCATGGAAGGCAAACTGCTGAATATTGCCTTTATATTTGAAATATTTGGACAGTGCTCCGGCCCCATTGAAGTGCTGGCAAAATCGTACTGTTGTACTGAATTTTAGATTTTTTATACTAGATAAAGATTAGTTCAAGCTGAACATTTAGATGCACATCCAAAATCTGATCACTGAAAATTTAGACTATGAGTCAGTCCATTTTGGCCCTATAGGCCATTGGCAACATTCTGGTCCCACAGCAGATTTTGATTTTGTGATTGCCCTCCCCCAGCAATATTTGAGGATTATTCATATTTTTTAGATCAGAATAGATCTGGATGATGTGGAATTTTTTTTTTCAATGTGAAAGGAGTGAGAAATAAATCATCTCAAAAATGTTTGTGTAATTTTGGATGAAAGTGTCACCCCACTAAATAAATATTATATAATTAAATATGTATATGAGAGAAATTGTAGGGAATATCTTAGAGATCATAGGGTAGATGCACAAATGCAATGTTGAATTAAGTCCATATTTTATATTTTACTATGTGAGAGGCATCTCAGTACAAAATGAGAATTCTTTTTCTTTAAATGAATCCCTGTATTTTGTTTAAGAAAAAATAACTTTGTAATTTGAAATTATATCTTAGGCAGAATATTTCTTGTTCAGGGCCAAAGAATAAAGAAAAAAACCCTCAAACCTAACTAGAAACTCTAAACAGTAGTCACAAAATAGGAGCATTTCAGGAGAAGGAAAAAAAAAGGAAATTGTCCTTATTGCTTCCTTTTGTTCCCTCACTCTGGAATAGCTTATTGACACCAGCAATACCATCGTCAAGGTGATTAGTTTGAAACAACTGAAGTCAGCTCCTTCAAATGGGGTAATACTTTAGACAGACTTAATTAACATAGGAGCCTAAACTCCATTGCAGTGTAAGGCTTGAAATGTTTTTTTCAGCTTCTAGGGGTAGGTTAAAACAAATCTATGATCTAATACGTATGCATGTAATATACAACCTTCAGGTTCAATAGATAATAGTTTAAAATGTTTCAAGGGCTTCAGTAATAGTATTTTAATTGGAAGTATTTTTAAAAGATACATTTTAAAAGGTAAAATACACATGTAAATAGACTTCTTTAAAGTCCAGTGTTTTGTTCTATTGTTACATGAGTTATTTCTATTTAATATAGCTGACTGAAACATAGGAAATGACTAGGAAGGTTACGGTAACATATGGTATAATTTTTGTTAATTGCTGAAGCATTTTTTTATCCTTTGTATTTCCACTTCCCACTGCGAATGCAAGGACTGGAATGCATTCATTGCATGTATTTATAATGCATTGAATAACTTTATATGACTGTAAAAGCTATGTAATTCCTTAAAAAGACATTTGCCATCTATGAAAATGTTATGATACATACTATAAACTGATGAATATGACTGAAACTTAGATTTAAGATGTTTTCATAGGTAGAAATGCAAGTGCCTTTGAAGTTTCAGGAAGTTGTGAGAGGATTGGGTGAGGCAAACTCTGGCGGACAGAAAATCTTGAATTTATTGAGACTCAGGACCATGGACTTACCAGATATTTTTTATGAGTCCTTTTTTTCTTTTAATCTGTCAGATGAAGTTTATAGCATCTTTTGGGGGATTTTGCATAACTAGAGAGCAAAATTTGTTTATGCGGACTTCAGTATTGAAGAAGGCCCTTGGCTTCAAAGGTCTACCCACAAGGATCAGGGCCTGCAGAAGGTTTTATGGTACTTTGTTTAGCTTTAACAAGGGCAGGAGCTGGTCTGTAATGTTTGCATGGTGACATGACATGTGAGGGTAGAATAGCGAAAGGGCAGGCTAGGAATAACAGAGCTCGCGCTTCCTTGCTCTGTGCGTAACCCTGTACATCTTTGGGAGGACACAAAGCCATGTGTTTCACCTCTCCTCCTCTGCTGTGTTTTCTAAGTGTCCAGGTTTGTGTGTGTGTTTGTGGGCTGGTTTTTTTTTTTTTTTTGTGGAAACAAAACAGCTTTTCACAGACTCTGAAGGAAAAAATAATGTTTCATGTATATCTTGTCAAGTTAATTTTAATAGATTAATTTTGAAGAATTCTCATAAACTTATTTTACCCATGTGCACTTATCCACAAATTTTTAACGACAAATTAATTGCTCCTAGGCAGTTACTACATTTAATAACATGCACTTCCTTATAAGAGGAAATGAAACTGGTCTGTGTTTTCTCTGAATTAATCATATGTGCATATGTAGAAACTGGGGGATGGGAAATGGAAAAAATCAACAGAAAATGTGTATGCCAGAAAATCTTTTGTAGGAATGAAAAAATTATATTATTTAAACTACATGTTTTATTTTTCTTTGCTTTTAGGCAGCAAACCAGTAACCAGTCTGCTCCTGCGGTGCCTGATTTTCTTGACAAACAAACAGAAAAGGTACTAATAAGTTCAGATTCTAAAATAACATTGCATTATAACTTCAAATTCCTGAGTCCACAGTTTTGCAGTGTGTTCGTGGCTGCTTGGCATAGTCGTCTGAACATGAAACCGTTAGTGCTGTTTTGAAGTCTTTGAGACAAAAGCCTGCTTGCTAAGAACTTTAGTTCTGTAGAAAGACAGGGAGGTACAGTGAATAAGAGAATCAAACGGCTGGAAATTTGCTGCTGAGAATAAATGCTAGCTGCTCCCTGAGGTGATTTGTCTGTGCACTTCACTTTCTACAGATGTTAGAGCCTCTTTTTTAGTAAGGACCTGAGGTTCTTTGGTAGCACTTTGATATCCTGCTCGAATTCAATATGTGAAATGGAGGAGTCGCTCTGTGACTTGGAGCACAGCGTAGTCTTTGAAGTCTGATCCAATTTTTGCTGCTTACCATTTGATGTTGAAAGGATGAAATGGAGAAAATGTACAGTTTTTGCCAGTAACTCTGCTGAGCATATGTAAGATTAAAAAAACAAAATCCCTTGGATGATGTACTTAGAAATGTTAAGCAGATTAATACCTTCCTATAGCTTTTTTCTAAAGATACAAATTAACTATGAGAGGAAATCAGCATACAGTGCATGCTGCGATTAACTGCATGAGGAATGGGGATAAATAAGTTAAATGGAAAAGGTAAATAAATGTTTGTGACACAGGCACTAAGTCGGTGTTGCTGAAAGCCACTCGAATCTCGTGTAATATAGCATTAGGCATTTCACACAGAATTGTTGAAAACGTGCAGTTGCTCTATGTGAGATCACAACTAAACGTTATTGTGGCAGGGTATAATCAATGCACCATTTATGTTCCTAAAACAACATTCTTTATTCTGAAAGGATTTGGATGAGATTCCTGCTTCTCCATTTATTCTAAAACACTCATTGGAAATGCATGATACACAGTCAATTAGCCAATGCCAGTCAGTTCCAGATCATCAGTTGTCGAGTCCCTTGAGATTCCACAAAAAAGAAGGTAAGAAATATATTAAAATAACAAAGAACTTTTGTTTGCTATTTATAAGCTATTTTTTCTGCGTATAACTTGCTTTGTATACCAATGATTTTTTTTAACAATCCCTCGCAGTGCAGGAAACATAAAGGAACTAACTTTATTCCTCATATTTTCAAGCCTGAATATCTACATACAGAAGTAGAGGCATAGAGATTTTTAAATTTTCTAAGAAAAACATGGTTTCTAATATTGAAATATCTTTTTAATGAAATCAGATTGGCTTTCAAGAGTTTTAGCTTTCCTTTGTCTTCCAGCCTCAAACGTGAAAATTGGTCACAACTTTATGCCCTCACATTTGGTAGAAAGACAGGTTGTTTGTTTACACATGCAGAGGTTCAGGCTGCAAAACAAGGAAGTCTGCAATAATATTAATATCTATGCTACGATGTTTTTTAGTTCTATTTGCTGATAAGTTATTTTTACCATGGTGAAGGATCAACTTCAAAACTTAAAAGTAAAGCATTGCAAAGTTTGTTTGCTTCTTTTACACTTTATCTAATTTATCTTTCAATATTCCAGGAAAGCATTACCTGTAGAAATTCTTATTCTTCATTGTGGTTATTCTGTATTTAAAAATCCCTGAATATAAACTCCCATGCTGGACTATAAAATACCTTCCACAGTAGGTTGATAATGTGATACTTGTAACTAGAGCCAAAATATGAAAGATAATGCACTAATTTCCAGGTTATTCTAGAAAATGAGTTGTTTATTCCTTTGTGTCACACCGTAACACTTCTACTTACATATTTAGTGGAAGACCTTTGGTATTGAAAGTATACAATCTTTATCTGAATACTTAAACCATAATCCTGCAGTTTCCTTCTTTAAACTTTACAGAGAGTCTCTTCAAACAATATGTGATGCAACATTAAGAAGACAAGTATTTGTAGGAGTAGGCCCTTCTGTATGGGAAATAATGCCTATTCAATGATTTCAAACTTTTATACAGGCATGATGTGTTCTCCCTGCTAAAGACAAAACTGTGTGAAAACACAACAGGTTCAGGAATCCATTGTACTCTCTTCATGCGTGTCAGTCCATATGGGTTTTGAATCCATGGCGTGAAACTGCTGAGGATGTACATTACTCTTTTAAATTAATGCTTGTTAAACAATAAACCTGTCAAATGAAAATATCTTCATTGCAGCAAACCCTCTTGAGGAAGCAATCAAGGCCCAAATCTGTCGTCCTTACTCTCACAGGGTATTATATGTTACCCTGCAACTAGTTTCCTTGAAATCAATCACACCACGTCTGAAGTAAACTACTTAAAGACAGTAAAAGTAGGCAGAATTACACACTTGGCAATCAAGTAATTCAGGACCATTACCCAATAATTCAAGGAGACTTCAAAAATATGGTGTGATAGAAGAATACCAATTAAAGAAGAGATGAATGCAGCAGTGATATGAGCTATTTAAGAAATATATAGGTTTAAAAAAACCTGTAGACAAAGATAAGACATTTCTCAGTAAAGTTTGATGATACTGAGATATGTGATCATACTTTAGTGTGATCATACTTCAGTGAGTAATTGTTAAGGAAATAAAACTGCTGAAAAGTAATTACTTCCTTGGGAGCTTTTAAAAGCACAGCTTGCACGAAGAAATTCAGATTCTTTCACACTCTGCTCAGTCTCTGCTCATTCTTATTGTACAGGATATATTTCTAAGCATAGAATATCGTTACACTTGTGATGAAAACTGAGTGAAATAGCAAGCATGGAGCTTATCTTTGGAATAAGAACAGGGTAAAGTACGTGTTTTCTGTAATGTAGGCTACAACTATGGTAAGCTGTTATTCAGAAAAAAAGCTGTCCACTAAGTGGTCCAGAGAATACAGGCACTGTTTGGGGGGTTTGTTTGGTTGGTTGGTTTTTCCCAGAATTAAACATTACTGTGGAACATTGTGCAGTGATTTTGAATTCTCTGTAAGTTACATTGCAGGTAGTCCTAGGCCATGAGCCTCAGGGCAATGCTGTGAAGTGGCATGGAGAGGAGCATGATAGGGATCCAGCTTGGAAGCAGCGTTGATGTTTGCTGGAGGAGGCACTCTCTGTGCATCAGATTGGAGCATAAGCTCTTCATTTGCCTTGAGGTGCTGGTAGGGTGGGCCCTACAGTTTCAGTGCAGTTAAGGGGGTCAGAACCCAAATGGAGAAAATGGTTCATAACAGTTTGAACATTTTTGTGGAATTACATTGCTGCTTTTATAATGCAGACTAGTCAGTCACAGCTTATCATCTAGCAACCTAATTGCTCAGGCTACTGGCTCACAGTATTGGAGAGGCAAAGGGAAAATAGAGCAGGAAATTTTGCACAAAAATCAGGCGAAGACTGTACTTAGTAATTAATGCAGAAATGAAAGCCTCCTGCCACAGTTTCAACAGGCTTACGACTGGGTCATAAAATGCCTGAGAGGTCTGGCCAAACTGCGCGCGCTGCACTCAAGGGCGAGTGTGTGCTGTGGTGGTATAAGGTTTTAAGGAACTGACTCTGCACTGCCCAGGATTTCCCCTTGGCACTGCCAGAGTGGAAAGGAAAGGCCAGCAGCAAAGCCAAAGATCCATCCAGGGCTTTCTGTGTTACACTGATACTCTTTCCTTTTAGAATGGAAATGAAAGTCCAGATAGTATTAAGCATAAAGCAAAAAAATGAATTATTTTAGTGGCAAGGTGACAGTGATAGAAATAAAATCATGTAAACATAATTTCCAGAGGCTGAGCTGTGGTATTGACTTAGAGAAATAGATAATGCAAATGTTTGATATGATTAATGATTGCATCATAGGAATTGACTAATGTAACTTTGGCTCCAAGTCTGTGTAACTGACACTTTCCTAGAGAAAAAGGAAATATGTTAAAAAGGAAAGCTAATGTTATCTATGCATTGGCCAGAGAATGAGATAACTCATAACACTAACACAGACATTTCAAACTCCGTTTTTAAATATAGTGATAAAACTTTCATTCTCCCGTGGCCTCAATCTTGTTGAAACTTCATCCGTGAAGCATTTTTAGAAAATAGCCCCTAGTTCATCTTGGTTTCATGAACAGTTTTTCTATGTGTTGTAACTGTAAAGAAGATTAAGAGATAGTTATACGGGAGGTTGCACGGGTCTCCAAAGTAAAAAAAGGTTTTTTTTTTTTTTTTTATCTTTGAAAGTCCTTTGCCACTTTCCTTAATTTAAAATGAGTCATCTAATTTTCTCTTTGCATATAAACACAAACCTTGATTTATTCTGATAGCTGACAGACCCACTGGAGAGAAAACACAATCATTGCTTATTGGGCATAATGAGATTCACAAAAGCAGAGAGAATTATGTTACTGATTCTGCAAAACCCTTTTTGAAAGCACACAAGCTCTCCTAAGCAGAGTCCAAGAGACTGGGGCACAAAATATCTTGTCACCCTAGAGTTGTTTGAAGGGAAGGAAACTATCTGTGGTCTTTTGTAAGACATTTTATGGGCACTATATGCCAAAACAGGTTTTGCTGAATTTGAATGCTGTACATAACAAGTGCCTATAAAAAACAAAAAATTGAAAAGTCAACTATCTCAAGGCATGTTCCTGACGTGTGTATTTAGGTGTGTCTTACGAGAACAGCAGTGCTCGTGAAAGGTACAATTAAGAGTAATGGATAGGTAAGTGCATAGATTGGGTCAAAACAACCAGAGACCTTCTGTAGTGCTTCTGCTCAAAGGTAAGGCCCTTTTTTTCCACATTGTTTAAACTGGGAAATAACTTAGCCTCAACTGACATATTCTTATCTGCTCCGGGTAGCAAACACTGGTCATTTCTATTGCGTTAGCTGTTCCTGATTAACTAGTAGAGTCTGTGCTGTGCTTGACCAAAGTAGTCCCTGCCTTGGCTCTGTGCTCCTTGCCTTGGCTCTGTGCTATCCTGTGCTCCCTCACGCTTGGTAACGTGCTTTAAAATCACAGTCTTCATGTGAGCAAGTGCTGTAGCTGGCTGCGCTTTTGCAGTTATTTGTAAGAGGCATTGCTAACACAGGCAGTACCTTTCATACAATTTAACTGCATGCTTCAGGTAGGTACCTAGAAAGTGCTTTCCTAAATCAGCCAGTATGAAATCTTAAATGTGAAGAAACTGATTAAATGAGTCTTCAAACATTTTGTAAAGACGTTAGCATTGCTTACTGCGTTGATTTCAGATATTGTCTTTCTGAGAAGAGAATGATAATATTAAGTTCTCCATCTAAATCTAAGCAATTTCCTTAAAAAGGTAAATGAAAACTTATTTTCATGGAAAGCACTTTGAATATATTTATACTTAGAAATATGACTTTTGCAGCCAGTTACAATGTATTTGCATATCTAAAAACTATATCTATTGGCAATTGTGTGTAATAGTGTTCATTAACTTACAAACCCCGGTTCAGGCAGTCGTTCTTCAGTCTTTACAATCACAGCAAAACAGTTTGGTACTTAGGTATACTGATTATAGCTATATGCATATCTTTCTTGTATTGCAGTACAGAACTCAGAGTGGATTACAGAATCCTTCTCAGACCACAGAGAATATACTTGGGAAATTAATCTTTGCTTCAGAGTAAAATTTTATTAGACATTATTATTGAAAATAATCTTCCAGCTGCCTCAATCTCAGCAGTAGAGTGCAGTTTTGAATTCATGTCTTTCACTTGGAAGTCAAAGATGCTTAAATATAGGCAACTGTCCAACTCTGTATAGTAGTTTAGTATTATGGGATAATTTTTATTTGGATCTCGTTTATTTTCTGTTTGTGCATTGTTTTGAAAAAGGCAACATCTCAGGCATTAGTAACTTGGTAGGGACGTTCCTAAGGGCAGTGTCTCACTCAAGATGCAATATCAAGATCTGTACGTCTTGTAATCAAAGATACCTCTTCACTTTTTGCAAATGAAAGATCAGTCAGAGGCCTTCAGGGACTTCTCTGTGTTATTCAGCTTCCTATATGCTTCCACTTTAGCAAACTTTATTTAAATGAAAAGCAAAATCACTGTTACATCATACAGTGTGAAATGTTGCCTGGACAATTGGCTAGATGTTATTGGCGGATGAAATGATACTGACACATGGAGGCCATTAATTTTAGAAAGACATCATTTAGGATTTTAAGGGTAAGAATTTATAGTCTATTTAGAATTACTTTTGGTTGTTTAATCAGGAGTTTCATCATTTTTAAGTGTCCCAGTGAGACTAATTTTAGACTAAAGAAATGTAACTCATGAAAAGCTTGACTGTAGTCAGTAGAATCACACTAGTGGACAGAATTGGGTCTCTTCTTTGTAATAAATTGCCATAAAAATTTTCTTGCATGTTACCTGGTGTTTGGTTTGGGTTTTTTTGTTGTTTTGGGGGTTTCTGAGTGTGTCAGTTTCAAGTTGGCCATTCTTTTGCAGATAAAATGCATATTAAATAACAGGAATATTATAGGACACTCTAAATATTACAAGCAACATTAGAAGGGCCAAGGCGGCATAATATGGTGTGATCTGGTAGCACTGAGGAGACTGTAGCTCTGTACCAGAAGAGGCCTGTGAGATCTCCATGGTGCTCTCCTGCTACTGTAGTGTCCTATGTACCATGCTGTGCTTGAGGAATTGCTCCTCTTAGTCTTGTTCCAGGGGAAGCCCCAGGCAGTGGAGCTGTTGCTGTGGTACCATTGTCTAAGGAATTTCCCATGGAAAGATCCTGCCACAGGCGTGTTCTAGTGCTTTTGATCCAAAATCTGACTGGGCCTGAGTTAGAGAAACATTGGCTTCTTCTTCCTTTTCCCCTTGAATGTTAGAGGATTACTGACCTCTTCAGTCCTTGGGAGGCATGCTGAGCTTCGGACATAGAAAACAGAAATCACACTTCCAAATCATTAAATTTCTTTACAGCTGAATGAGTAGAAACTGGAGGAGAAGTATGCTTAGATTTTCTTTTAGTTTTTTTTTTTCTCTTGAGAAAATAAGAGAAAACATGAGAAAATAAGCTGAAAACAGAACTTTGTCTTTAAAAGATCTTAGTGTTTCCATCATTATAAGAAATGATAAATGCCTATCCAGAGCTATGAGGCTGTGTGATTGAGCAGCTGGATTTTTTTGGTCCAAGCAGTGCATTGAATGTGGTGGAACCTGCAGGAGGCTCCAGGAGGGACCATCACCTGCCCAGACCAGGAAAATCCTGGGCAGTTCCCTGCCTGCTGGAAGTTCTGTTTCAGCATTTCAGTCCTTCAATGCAAAATTCCAAAGTTTAATGCAAAGTTCCAGTGTGGATGCACAATATCTGTCTGCAAAGCATAGCTAAAGTCAGCTGAACTTCTCTTACCCCTGCGTAAAGTTTCAGCAGGGACTTGCACTGCTGGTCTGTGTCTGTTCTGAACTGCCTCACGAACCATCAGTGCTTTTCATTAAAACTTTTGCTACCCTGTGGTGGCGTCATTTGCAGACTGCAATTTGCCGAAGGTAACACATCAACAAGCCTGAGACATCAGTCAGGCTGTTCATAAGCTTTATTTATTTATTTATTTATTTATTATTTATTTTCACCACCTCTCAGCTCCCTAATTGTTTTTCCCCCTCCCATAGACCAAGGCACAAACAGTGACAGGTGATAAATACAAGCTTTGATTTGCTGAACGTGTTAGCTCCATGTGTAGCCCTAGGCGGTGAATTTCATTATGGGCTGGTTCACTTGTGGATTGGTTGCTGGGGTTGCTTCTCATGCAAGAGAAGATTTTACCTGCCGCTGTGGCTGATTAGTATCAAAGGTGAGATATAAAATAGGATGCAAGTAACCATCACATAAAGATTGCCGAAAGTTCTCCTCAGACACATGCTCTGATTGCTCATTCTGTAATATGATGGCATTCAGCTTTTACAGGCTGTGTTGCATTGAAAACAGAATGCATAAATCTCACAGTGAAATATTGGAAACTAACAGTATGAAATATGAGGATTAAATTTAAAGAAGTTGAAAAACAAACACATTACAGTGCTGCAGCATAAAGACTGCAGCATTTAGTAGCGGTTCAGTTTCTCTCCCTAACATGAGTGTCACAGTTTACCTTCTTCTGTCTTCAGTAGGGTTTTGTCTGTGCATTTCTTTTTTGCTGTTTCTTTGTTGGTAGTTAAAAGATTTTTAATCATACAGTACTTCACGATTTTGTTGTTATTGCTCCCTAATGTCCCCAAAGGACATAGATATTAAAAGACTGCTATCAAATCTTTTTTTTTTTTAGAGAATGTTGTGTGTTTTCCTGAATTATTTGCATTTTACAATTCTCCATAGATACTATTAAAAGAAAACACAGTGGTAAAAAATAGTGACATAATTAATGTGATGGTGACAGAAATACTTAACAAATTTGTTTCTGAATAATTTTAGATTTCAAAATCTTAAGTGCTTTGCATTTTCAGATGTTTTTGCATACTAGTCTGGGTAGGTCTTTTGCGTGAAAAAACTGTGGTTAACTACTAAAAATCATATGCAGCTGATTAGAAACACTGACCATAGTGGATCATTTACATGGTGAGTCAGCATGTAATAAAATAAATAAAGTAAATAAAGTAAATAAAAGCAGTAAATAAAATACTGCTGCTGATAAATAAAGGTAAATATTCAGGACAAAATATTTGCAGCCACATGTGTGAGTATCTAAAGATGGCAAGTTAGAACGTCATGAATAGATATTCAACTCAGTAAATCATGACCTGACTTGAGTACTTATCTGAGTGGAAAGAAATTGCCTTCTATCAACTATTCATTCACGTCTCAGTTGTGTTCATGCCAGTGACTGTTCCCTTGCTGTCCATCATTACTTACCTTTGTATCTATAATCACTAAAAGTGTTTTACATACAGTTCTCTCAGTTAATCCCAGTTGATTTTAATAGTTAAGCTGAATATTGCAAAAGCAAATACTAGCTTGTAGCAGTAATTACTAGCTTATAGAGCTCACTTCTGGCCCCAGGCAAGGATAATCTTTCTTGAGGATCTTGTGTGCCTCTGCAGAGTTGGTGGGCACCAGTTGTGCTTCTGTGTTGGCTGGCATTGGCAGTACACCAAGAGACTAAGGCAACGCTCCCACCTTCCCTGCTTCTAGCACCTTTCCCCAGGGGGAGAGAAGTGCCGGAATCACAGGCAGTGATTGCTTTGCTGCCAGTATGGGAAGGAGAAGCTGCTTCCTACATGTGCTCAGTCAGGCAATAAGCATATCTCAGTCAGAGACTGATATATGTGAAAGAACAGTTTCATGAATTCTAATATATCTCTTCCTTAAAACATTTTGACAGAGCAGTGGAACAGGCTGCCCAGGGAGGTTGTGGAGTCTCCTTCTCTGGAGGTCTTCATAACCCGTCTGGATGCCGCCCTGTGCCACATGCTGTAGGTGTGCCTGCTTGAGCAGGAAGGTTGGACTAGATGATCTCTAGAGGTCCCTTCCAACCTTAAAGATTCTGTGATTCTGTGATTCTGTGATTTTCATATTGAAAACAGCTCCTCCAAGTCCAATTCTTTAAGATATAGTCTGTCTGGTACAAATCAGAGTATTTTGTGTAGAAGCACAAGCAAAGTCAGTGTGAGCAAGAAGGCAAGAAACACATCCATGTAAGTGGTGAGCAGTGCCCCTTGCTTGCCCTGTTTATCTGCTCTAGCAGCCAGGCCACCTCTGAAGGGGAGAGTGCGGAGACAGCTGGGTGGCTCAGTGGCATCGAGAACAGTGGTGGAAGAAGCAGTCCTGTTATGTATGTCCTTCCTTGTCTGTGGGGAAGGACAGAGTACCTCTGATTTCTTAATGTGTAGGCTGGAGAGCTAAGGCAGCGCTCTGTGTTCAGTTGCAGCTAGCTGTTGTCTCTGTAGACTAAGAAATTGGTCTCTTCAAGGATGTGATGGGAACACTTTGGTTCTCTGGCCCTGTCTTTGTGAATGCAGTGCTATTCTGCGGGCTGCCTCACCAGTCTGCTTATGTTTGCCTCATGCACACACCTAAAAGTCACATTCAGAATGAGCAAAGAAATACTGCACTGTTCTAGCCTCTTTTTTTTCGTCCTGGAATTTGCAAACACCAAAAAAGCCCTCAAGCAAAGTAGTATAGTTGCTATTTTTGCAATCTTTTTATGCTGTTCTTTACTGCATATCCTTAGTTATGATAAAGAGCATGACTATCAAATGAATAGCAGTAAGCTATTGATATTTGAAAGGCTGCTTTGCCAAAAGAAAAGCTTGCTGCAGTTCTACAAAAATACTCTGAACGTGTTTGAGTGACGGCATCTGTGGATGTAGTTTTCAAAACTCAAAATAAGCAGTTTAAACTGTAGTTTAAAATAGGTAAAAGGAATATTTGTGTAACAAAAATTTTTGAGCTATTCATTTATTTTCAGAGATGGGTGAATATAATATAACAAGTTCGATTCCACATCTAACCTTCCCTAATGTCCCAAAAGGACACAGCTGTAAGATTCCAGTTTGGGCTGAAACCTCATATTCTGCTCAGCAGGCTTATAGACAAGTGATATGAGTTCTTTTCATATATTGTTGTCCATGTGTTTGCAATTAATTTTTAGTTCATAAAGTAGCAATTGGTATTGGTAGCAATATTGTGCTTGAGGCAAGGCTTCCTATGAGGTCATACTTCTTGCAGTGGCATTCAGAACAGCTAAGTACCTAGAGTCTGTAGTATGTATCGGTTTTCTGTCTACAGTATCAAGACTCACGCTCTGTGATCAATGATTTAGGGTCCAAGAAGAATGGGTTCTTCATCTTCATAACTAAAGAAGCTTAGCTTCTGTAGAAAAATGAAATGAAAAAATGAAATCTTACATGAGAAGGCAGTATATTTTTCTGTTTGTGCATTGTAGTCTGTTTTGAAACATTCACAAGGTGTTCGTTGCAAATGAAACAAGATTTTCATTATCTCATTTTACCTGAATAAGGAAAGTGCAGCCTTAAAATTTTAATCCAAAAAATATGTACATGGTTGTATAACACAGTACAAGGCAATCATGCTACCATGAAGAAAATCAGTCTTAGTACTCAAAAATCCTCCTCTTCCAACAAACCATGCATCATCCAACACGCGAAATCAGAAGAGTAGTAAGTATCAGTCACTTTGCAGAGAGAAGTAAAGATGAAATTGGCTGTTGGAGAAGAGCATCAGTAGGGCAGAAAACAACGTTCATGAAAGGCAAAGCCATGCAGCAGTTCCCCTGTAGAGGAGAGCAGAGACAGGTGGCCTTGAGATAAAAACAAGTGAGAAGTGTATTAGGATCATCACAGTGGAGAAAAAAGATACCATCAAAGGAAAAATATATCCCTCTAGAAATGCAGGACAGAGGAGGAAAGAAGAACATGAGGTGTAAAGTGATGGGGGAAAAAAAAAAAGAATTTAGCGACTGGTTTCAATAAGAGACAAACACTTGGTATGTTAGCAATGAAGTATATTACAATTTTCTTTAGCACTGCTATTGTATGCAGTTTTGTATGTTGAAGGTAATACTAAGTTATTTCCTTTGCAGTAAT
>JAVCKT010029521.1:41240-63229 GCA_032273925.1 Rhynchotus rufescens | reverse complement strand
CAATTAAAAATTTAGGTGAGTAATACTTTCCTAATTATGTTTTTGCAAATAACTCTTTATGTATAAGCATTTTAATTTAATTGCATAGGAATTTCAGAGTAATATTTGTAATGCTTATTAGATTCTTAAAAGTCTAAGGGTACTCATGTGCCTTTTTTGGTGTATGTAGATGATTACAGCCTGCAGATTTCTGTGAAACAAATGTGTTTTTACTGTAGCGCTAGACTGGGGGCATCTGAAAGAGCCTGCTTTTGTTCGGCAGGCTTAGCAGTCTCCTCATTGGAAAAACTACCATGCACAGAACTGGCCACTTAGGCTGTGCCTGCAGTTGGAAGGCTTTGAAAATGCAACTGTACTGCAGATGTATGCCAGCAAACCTCCTTGCTGCAAAGTTCTTAAAGCAGTTTGCCAGATGGAATTAATTGTTCTGGTCAAATAATAGCAATACTTCTTCTGATTGAGGACTTTTATCAAGCCAGGTGATGGTAAAAAGTAATGCACTAATAGAATTTGCTGATACAGACTAGGCCTTCACAAAATTGTTGTTCAGAGTAAAGACCAAGTTTCCATTTCTTTTGCTCTTGAAACTTTCATTGTCTTCTCTGGAAGCCAGCTGTGAATATCCTCCTTGATGTGCAGCAGAGGAAGTCATGGTATGTACCCCACCATTGTACCATACCTCACCCTCAGATTTACATTTAGCATGAACCCTACCAAATATGGCCTGATATGATCAAATTTAAGGGGATGTTTCCCTTTCTCTGGATGAACAGTTGGATAAACAGCAGTTTTCGGTCCTGTAGGTTCTTACGGTTCTTAAATTCTTAGTTCTTAAGGACTAACTGAGTCAAAAGTTAGTCAAGACAGTGGAGAAGGTCCCAAGGACTTCAGTGGACATTCTAATAATCTAATGATCAGGTCAAAATAAGTAAATATATAAATAATAATAAAAAGAGCGACTAAATGGACATTTTAGTGCCCACTCCCTGAAAAGCCTTTCTAAAAATAAGTTTAAAAAAAAAACTTTTTTCTTCTCTTTTTTAATCAGAAAATGGCATTTGTCAAAATACTCACCTACCATGGATGAACACTGTGCACACGCTTTGGGACATGGGATGTGGTTGCAATTACACAGTCTCCTTCCTTCACCTCCCAGTATGACAGGAGCCAACCCTGGTTTTTGCAGTTGTATATTCTTAATTTGTTCTGAAAACTCTCAGGCATACACTTAAGCAGTATATATGTAAGCAGAGATTTAACAGACCTAGCTACAAATATGTTGGTATAGGAAAAAAAAAACATAGAATGACTAGAATGGACTTTTGTTTTCAGAGTAGCAGTAGCATGTTCATTAACACTACCCAACTGAGATGTTCCTTCAATGCTAGATGCAAATCCTTCCCATGTTGTCAGAGATTTCTTACAGCATGAAAAAAACGCAGTCAGTCGTATGTATCCTCCTTACCTTTTCTTTCTTCTGTTCCCATAGATTTCTCCTCTCCCAAAACTGAAATACATGCACATGAAGATCTGTCACGTATCATCTATCAATTCATGAGCAGGATATTTTTATGATGGAAAAATACAAGATGAGTTAAGATAACATCTATAAATATGAAAACAAATCACTTTTTATAAAAGTTTGAGATTAAAGGCAAATTTAGAAAACAAAACAATATAGTATTCTACTATGATGTTGCCCCTAGGATTAGCTCAATCTGTGAAAACTTTCTTCTTCTTTAAGTTAGAAATGACCTAACTTGATGCTTTTAAAATATTTGCTCTATAGTGGTGTTTGGATACTTCCAATGCCTGCCTTTCTAGGTACTTCTGCATCTAACGGACTTCCTTTTTCACTTGTTCATTACTTAATTTGTCCATATTGATCAGTTTAATATCTGATTTTTCAAGATTTCCTCACAATTCTGAAATTTTAGCAATGCAGATATTTTCCTGTTGCCCAAGGCAATAATGGATGTAGTATGCAAACACTGCTTTAAAGAGGGTGTCTGTCTGCTGATTTACATATTTTAAAAGTATTAAGATCAAAAGTAATGAGAATTTAATCCATATGGCATGTAAAAGATAAATAGGAATATTAATACTGTATCAAATACTAATTAAAGGAAACACCAGTCCTATTTTTAAAATCTTGCATGCAGATGAAAAAGAAGTCATTGCAAAGTTAAGATCTGGTTCTCAAAAGAAATTAAGAATTAACAATTTTCAACCATAGTAAGTAATTTTTAACCAAGTATAAGCCTGTGAGTTGCTATCATAGGGCAAATTCTGGTTTTAGTACTTCGCAGTGTCACTGCAGTATCACTTTCTGTCAAAACATCTCTGATCATTCTAAAATCTTCTTACCATTGGCTTTTAAAATGGAGATTATTCCTTTCATTAGCCGAGATATACAGCGAAGGAACACAGATGGTTTGGAACTTGTCTGAGTTATACGTGCATGTCACAGTGCTCAGCCATAAAACAGACCCATTCATAGGAATCCTGATGGATTTTCATCTACGCACATAGACAAATTGCAACATTGGGTGAAAAATGCTGCTTCCGGCTTCATAGAAAACTTCTTACCTGGACAAAAGTAGTCATGATGATTCATGAGTTTGTTAAGTGTCTGAGCTAGGCTAGATTTCCATAATTCACTGTTCTGGAATTTATAGTTGAAAGTATCTTGCGAAGGGTGTTACCAGCAGTGTAGCAAATGCTCTCCGACTGGAACTAGAAGCTGCAGGGCTGTGCCAGCCTAACAAGCCATGCAGGCACATGGGCCTGACATGACATATGAGGTGCCTTTAGTGTATCATGATCTATAAGGCTGTAGACCTTGGGTTCTCCCCAGTCTTTGTCATAAATATTAAACAATAATGTATACTGCTACCAGAGGAAAAGTGAGCTTACAGTGAAAAGTTACCTTTGAATGATGAGAAAAATAGACAGTTTATTACAAGACTTGCTAGTATTACAGAGTCTTGAAAGTGAGATAATAAGCTGTATGGTTTACTGATGCAGGCTTAATAATGGTTTGAAAATATCTAAATTTCCTTGGTTTGTGCTTGTTAGGGTGCATATACACCAAAACTACCTTGATACACAGTGGAGCCTGCCAGAGTGGAGAGGAAATTCTCAAATGTTGTTCCTCGCTCAGTCTTGTGACTCAACTCTAATTCCTCATGTCAGTCGCTGCTTCCTGTCTCTTTCTGTGGCAACTACAGCAAGTAGGCATCACCAAAAAGCAAGTCCTGCATATCGAGAAAACCAGTGTTCTGCCTTCCCAGCTAAGGTGGTGGTGCAGTTATACAGGCAGTAGAATCATCTGGAGACTGAACAAGCCTCCAGTTTTGCTGTTGCGTCTGTCAGATCAGAGGGGATCAGCACAGGGTTGTTTTATTGATGCATCAACAAGCTACAGTTGTTCTGCAATCCTCAGTCCATTTTTATAGTGATGCTATTCAAGGGCAGATGATGCAACGACACATCAAAGCAGTGCCAGTTTTTCCACATATATATGGTGCCATTTTCTGGGAACTGTCCTTTTCATGCGAGAGGAGATTTGATGTAAGAAAGGGCAGTCACTTGAGAAAGAATGTGGATGAGATTTCTGTAGCTGCATGTAAAGTCAATTTTGCTGATCAGCCACATGATGAGTAGGGCTATAGACTCGTCTATTTTTTGTCCTTTTCCAGAAAATGCTGGGTGAATGTGGTAGCTGCATGCTGTGAGTGACCCTTCTTGACTGCCAACGTAAGGATGACTTTGCATAAGGACACCCATCACCCCTTCATGTAGAAGAAGATGAGCTTTTTCCTGGGTGAACTGGTGTGGGTTTTTTCTCCAGTCATCCTTTTAAATATCTGGCTAGAGTACATTGGCTCTGTGCTTTCTGTTGGGAAAGTCCTCTCTGGGATAGAGGGATATGATTACACTCACCAGAGTTGTTCTATGGACTGCTGAGTAGCTGCAGGGCCTTGTATTTCAGGCATGTCTGCTGCCATTTCCTTCCCTGCAGAACAACCCAGGTAGTGTTTAATGGTTCTGTTTATTTTGTAAAAGACCCTTTAAATATTAAAGAGAATTTAATTTTCCAACTGGAAAATTAAAACATAGAAGCATTTCATCAAATGCTTCATCCAGTCTTGAAGCAATTTTGAAATATTAACTGAAAAAGTCTATCTGCCTTGGAGCAATTCTGCATCAAATATTCCATGAAAATATTTTCCTCAAACTCTTTAAGTATTTCCAAATATTAAACAAGAAGAGACAGGGATTTTCTGAGTGTTGGTGATGGTCTAAAGCAGCTAATGTCAAGTTCAGATTTAAAAGAGAAAAAAAAGAAAAAGAAGGGCATACATTGTGCTGGGGGGAGACAATCAGGCGTCACTCTCATCATCAGCCTAGGCTGACACGCTGCTGATGGTGGCTCACATTCTGATAGACAAATCACAGGCACCAAACAAGCAAAAATAGTCTCTCTAAGTGTATTGACTTTTGGAGACAAGATACAAAAAAGCAAATATGAAAAACTAGCCAAATTAGTAATTTGGAGATAAAATATGGAGGCTTCCCAGAGCTCTGGAAGAGTCAACAGGACTGTGGCCATTTTGGTGTCTCCAACAATTTGTTAACCTAGGAAGTTGTCGACTTTACCTATGCCATGAGCTGATTCTGTGGGAGATACAGCCATCCAAAAGATGTCAAGATTACACTAACAGTAATAATCACATTTGAGTTCAGAGCATTTGGAGCTTTCATTGCGGGATGGATTTTTGGCCGTCTGTGCTCAGCACACTAACCTGCACTGTAGGAGCATAAAAGCTGCTGCTGCATATTATAGGACGTTTCCTCTCCCAATCCCTTATCCATGAACTGATAAACTCCACAAAAGCAGAAATTATGAGAGTGGAAAACGTGTATCTCACAAACCGAAGGACAGTAGAGGTATCACGTGAAAGTGCTGTGGAATACAACTGTCCTGGGGCCATGGGTGGTGTCTTAAGGGCACCACTGTGCATCTTTGTGCAAAACCTTGAAAGCAGCTCCAGCTGTTCTGTTGTCATTCCATGGTTTAGGCATCTACTGGTGCTGCTCCAGTCAAGGGGTGAATGACACCTGCAGAGAAGCTGCTTTACAGCACTGTGGCCGGTCTATATGTGGAGGGCAGAGTTTACTCTCTCTTTCATTCTAACAGTCAAAGTCAAGCTACTTGGAATTTGCTCAGGATAAGGATGAATTTTACCGTGAAGGAATTATGAAGCAGTATAGATTTAACATATGGAACCATATGTCATTGTATTGTTTCCAAATGTTTCGTTTTGAGCTTTTTCCCTCCATTGCGGACAGCTTATTTCACCACGCATTGTCTAAAGAAGAAGAGAGTTTCATATTCTCATTCCTTTCATTAAGCCACTATTAAAGCTGTATCAGTTTCATAATACTCTTTGTCAACTTTATTTTATCCTTTGTTTCAAACATGCACACCATAAGTGTGGTTTGAGGCAAGTGCTTTGAATATGTTGTTCAGACGCTGTCAAAGTCAGCGGCAGGAATGAGAATACAAGCCAAGATGGTCCTAATCCATCCCTATTCCAAAAAACTCTGCTTAGTTATAAGGCCGTTCGCAATCGAACCAAGAATTTTGCTGAGCCTTATTAGAAAGAAGCCAGCAGACATTTGGATATGAGTCCAATTAAACTGAACAAAATGAGTGGATTCTGTCCTCTCTTTTCTGTTCAGATCAGTATCTTCATGTAAGGTAAATAGAGCTGTTCTGTATCTCTCTCTTCTGCTATGATTTTCTACTCCAACCCTGGAAAAGAGCAGTGGTGTCCAGTGACATCTGTTCTAAATCATGCTTTGGAAAAAATGTAAATACAGAAAACTTGAGGTCAGGCCCAGATGGAGCACTGGGCCGGCTCCCAAGGTCCCCCTCCCTCTGGCATTGTTTGATGTAGGGGGGCCTTCTACAGTCAGAGCCATCAGCGAGGGTGGCAAGAAAGACCCTTACGTTTGGGCTTTCCATGGATTTGTTAAGAGGCATTATAAGTATTAAAGGCTTTGCTGGGCTCCCTGTCTGCATAGTCTGTTGTTGGGTCATGGTGGCCTCTTTTCCTCCTGGCTCCTCTGAGAAGAGGGTGCGAGTGGATGGACTGAGGGGTGCAGAGGCTTCACGCTGCCCAAAAGAGAGTGGAGATGAGTCCTCGGTGACCTTCGGAGAGGTGTGCGCTGGGGTAGACACCTCCAGCCCCAGCTGGTCACATGCCTTCAGGTTTTTTATAATTAATTTTTCTTTGTGTCTAATTTCAGCGGTGTCAGGGTGTCTGTATGCTCCAAGCACCAACATTTGTGGTTGCTGGATCTTTCCTATATCTAAATCTGACAGATTTGACTCAATCAAAGTTTCTTTGCACAATGATATGTTCATTCAAACTATTCTTTCATAGGACTTTTCAAATATAAAAGCAACATTGCAGAACAAGTGCTAAAGACCACATTTGTAAAGGACTTGAAATGCCTGAAAGAGTTTACTGATGTGTTCAGCAGTTGATCATAGATTCACACATTAGATTCACAGGTACCCTAGAAAATCTCCCTAGATAGATAAATAGATCTTTAGTTTCTGTGAGGGTGGTAAAGTTGGTACTTTGTTTTCACACACTGTAGAGCCTAAGATCTTTTGGCACTGTTTGGGGCAGTGTTGTTTCCCTAAGACCAATAAGCATGAAAATGAAGCTCTCTTGGAAAAAACAGTTGGGAAGCAGAGAAATTTTAAGTGAAAACCAGTTTTAAAATGTGGAGTTGGCATACATTTTACATTTTTATCAAATGTGTATTTACCAATTAGTCAGCAGCCTGAGCCAGTGGATTTAATGATCTTCATGTGATTTATGCATAGCTTTATTAATTGTGCCAATAGGGATAAATGCTAGATACAAATAGATGCAGATGTGTCACTACTTTCTTCTTTAAGTAATACTATTTTTTTTGTCATTAAGCTACTTTATTTTTAATTACTCCACACATAGGGAAATGATATTTTCCTACCTTACAGTACTGTCCTTCTGAAGGTAAGGCTCAACATTTTCACCTGCCCATACTTCCACTGGCCTGGGCTATGCTCAAGGCAGACATAGACTTCGGGAGCAGAAAGCATTTTCTCCTTCTCGCCTTTCTCCCGTTAGTAGAATGTACATTAAATAGTAAGTAGGCCACAGAAACAGAGAGCATGTGATTGACTTGAGATCGTGGTAATTTGAGCAGTCAAAGGAAAAGGGGGCCAGCACCTGGCTTTCAGTCTCTGTTTCAATGAATATTTAACTACTTTATGCAAAGTGGGACACTTTCAACAAATGAGGCTGAGAAACCTATCTAAGAATATTTTCTAGTCCAGCAGTTAAGTTACTCTCCTGAGAAGCATGATGTTTGAGTTCAGGTCCCTCTACCAAATCAGTTAAAGGAGGTGTTTGAAGCTACATCTTTCACAACCTAAGAACATGGCCTAATCACTGAGATTTTGGATATCAGCGGTGGCAGCACTACCTCCTCTGTTTTGGGAAAGGAGTCCCCTTGTGACAAAATCAAAATGTTTTGTTTTTGAGATGCCAAAATGAATTGTTTCAACATCTCTGAAGTTTTTTTTCATGTTATTTCAGCTGAAACTACTAGCTAACATGACCTGAATTCACAAAAAAAAAGTTTCTGTTGCCCTAAAATTCCACTATTAGTGAAGAAATAATGTGCTAAAAAAGAAGCCCAGACAGCTTCTAACTCAGCTGCAGTCTTTGTAGTGGAGCCTTGAGGCTTTCTGAGGAAGGTCTGTTAGTTGCCTGTTCATTGCTGTTCTCACTGGCACACTTCTCTTCCTCATGGATATGGTCTAACTGGAAATCCTTCCCCTTTAGAAATAAAGAAGGGTACAATTTGAGTACTCAGAGCTGAACACAGACTTGAATTTTACCGATGTGGCATGCTGATAGTTAAAAAGTAGAAACTTCTTTCAGATATCTTTAATCACTTTCATCCATTAAACTTAATATGGACTTTATGCAAGTAAGCATGAGGCTGCTTTTAAAGATAAAGCCTCTTATGCACATTGGCAAGTCTAGCGATATCATTTTATTGACTTTGAGCTCTTTGTGCCTCAATTTCAAGCCAATAGTTTGGAAGACTTTCTGATATATCAAAAAAAAAAAAAACCTGATACACTTCATTGGGATTTCATTGACTGATTTTTTTTTTAATTGGTTAATGCCAAAATCTTAGTTTTTGGTGGATACTAAATACTGGAATAGTCCTAGACTTTACTGGATTTTAGAAATACTGCTGGTTGCCAGCTTGGTTACAGTTGACAGGAGCAGAGCATTTCTTATCCCCAGGTTGCTATGAGTTCTACACAGTGAGTTAGAATTACTAAGCTGTCTGGAAGGTGAGAACCAGTGTCACTTGTTACCTGTTCTGTGGTTTAATGAAAGCTGAACATGTCACACTGAGTCCTTCTGAGTTAGTGTACAGGTCTCTGTTTAAATGTTAGTAACTACAAAAATATCTAAAGTTCTTTAAAAGAGTAAGGAAAGTTCAAACAAAAGCTTTGGCCTCCTCTTCAGTGATGCAATAGAAGAGAGAACACCAGACATTTACTTCGGACTATTTCTGACTTCACCATCCAGAAATCAGATCAGGTAATCAGGTGTGCTTTCTCCAATCCTTGGTCCTCTTGGCTCCTTGGCTTCTCTTCTACCATATGTTTCATTACAGAGATGAAATCTGATGGGCTCAGTCTCCTTTCTGTGGGCTCAGATTCATAGCTAGTGCTTGGACTTCGACTTTTTCTGGAATAATGACACAAAATTTCTTGTGTAAGAGGGTCAATAAATCACACAGCTCTTCCTATTATGATTGACTATCTCTCTCCATGTGTGCCTTGAGCTGCAATGAAGTAGGTAATGATAATGTCTAAAATATTGTAATTATAATATTTATATATTATATAACGATATAATCATTAGACATCTGAATTTAACACTTGAGCAGAGGAAGAGATTGGGAAGTGAATTCCTCTCAAGGCTAATGTGGCAAGTTCCATGTACATTCAGTCTGATCTCATACCCCTGGCTGCCTGCAGCCATGAGGGAAAGGAGAAGGACGGGTGTGATGAGGCCATTCGTTCTTTGCTGTCTGGTGTTACAGATACCTTTTCATCACAGAACACACAGTAGCTCTGCAGCCTGACAGCTTGTGTCCTACCCTGTAAGAGTTTATTTCAAAAGAGTTTCTAGGGTTGTCTCTAAAAATATACATATGCAAAATACACCAGGACTTCACATTCACAAACAGCTACCTAAGGAAAATGTCAATGTTTTTATCTGTGCATGAACTTTCCAGATCTAGTACTATAGTAGATACGTGCAGAATGCAAAGAAAAAGTGTATGAAGTCAATATTTAATATATGTTTCAGTAATAAAATTGAGTAATTATGATTCTAAGTAATGTTGCTTTTATTATACCATGTCTTTTTCTGAACAAGGTGATATCAGTATAATAATGAAAGAACAGTAATTTGCTTCAAACAAATATGGTGATGTTAATAAAAAGGAGTATATTGTTAATATTTTATTTTAAAAACTATTGCTTCAGTCATACAAGTCCACACATGCTCCATCATTATGCAGTACCTTAACACACTGACTTCATATAGACTGCTGGCATGTGTGTTTGCAGTAAAAACTGAAAATCCTGCTTTGCAGTATGTGGTGTTGTAGGCATTTTTTTTCCTAGAAAAAATGCATTTTCAGAGAAAAAAAAGCTCTTTGGCACCTCTTATTTTTGTGGCTGCTTTTTGAAGTTCCAAATAATGCAAAATCACCTAATCAAAAATGAAATGCGTGACGAGAGGGAGATAATTTCCTGCCACTCTACCTTGTGTAAGCAAACAATGAACTGTAGCATCAGGTCCATGAGTCATATTTCTTTGCTTCTTGCTGTATTGTAATTTAATTTTATTTTGAAAATGATCATTTACGGACCTCTTTGAAGTGACTTGTTTTGTACATTACTTGAAAACATAAATTTTGCTTATTATCTTCAGTTTACTTCTGTCTACACACAAGCCTACATTTTCAATTAAGGTACATGATGCTGAGCACCTGCATGAGGAATTGATACTTCTCATGAAAGCAAAATCAATCATGTGCTTATTTTATTGAAAAACCTAACATCAGAATTTTTCATCAAAGATTAGGCCAAGTACTCCTGTGTATTAATGTGTGGTTGCAGAAAGTGAATGGCACTCAGTTATCCCTGAATAAAAATTGCTTCATGAGTTGATTCAAGTACTGTGTGGGTAAAAAGAGTATTGAAATTTTTTAGATTCATTATGTTTTCTACAAATGAAGAGCAATGCTTATTTCTCTCTGCCCCTAGCCTTTTACTTTTTAGGACCTTTTAATAATTGAAATAATTAAGACAGTCCTCACTAAATGGAGGAGTTTAAAATTCTATTATACATTTCCATTTTAATCATATTTTTCTAACCCTCATTAATATCAATATGGGTTTTTTTTTCCCATGTGTTTATATGCTTAGAGTTGTGGCTGGCTTCAGAAGCTAATTCTAGTAGTGAAGTTATGCATCCATGTTAGCATTTTTAAGATATGAGCATCACTACTGAGGACAGGATATTGCCATTAATATTATGGCATTATTTCAGTAGCAGTCTTTGATGAATCTATTCACAGTGGTAAAGCTGATTGTTTGTGTTTTTCTCCAAGGGAAAGTTAGTATAGAATAAGTTATGATAAAAAATTATGATACAGCTGCTCAGCTCATGCCGTTACTTTACAGAAGTGCTCGAGCTAGATATGAATCAGCTCCTGGAGGCAGTGTTGCTCGATGAGTGCAGTGCTGTGCCTAAGCTAATTAGTCCTACTGAAAAGCAGAGTGGGTTATGGAAGAGAATTATGTGAATATGGCTATACTGGCCTGCTCGCCAAGGCAGATGGATCGGAACTGGCGTGGGTATTTTTGTGTAACATTGCATGGCAACAGGTGCACTTGCAAAGCGCTGGTTTATCCATGCTCTAACTTTGAATGGTCCTTTGTGGCCAATTGCCACTGGGAATTAGTGCACAGTAACTAATAAAGTGTTAATTCACAGCTTTGTGTGCTCTGCCATACCCACAGACCCCAGTAGAGAGTTATGGACACAGACAGAATTTGATGAGGTCGTATCAAAAGCTAGTTCTATAGGGGGGATGTAATTTTATTGCCAACTGAGAATACAGTCCAGAGTTGCAAAAGAAGATCTAAGAAAAACTCACAGACCCATAGAAGGTAAGAAGTGAAAAACCCGTCCAAGTCAATTTCCCAAATGTTTTTTCTTGACCTGTGCTTTCTGCAATGGCAGGAAATCTGGGTTTCCTACACTGGGATATCCAAGAAGGAGCTGGTTTTCCAAAAAGGGAGAGCCTCAGGCCCTCGTCATACCTTGATTTGAACCTAGAATTGCCACTCACTTTGCTAGGGGAGGGTTCACTAAGCTCTGAGGAATAGTGTGTCATCAAAGTTACCAAAGTCACCTGTTTATGAGAAAAATACTAATTCCAACTAATTTTGTAGCATTTAACAGTTTAAAATGTCTCATGCAAAAAGGCCACATTAAGTGGAATGCAATCATGTCAGTGAGCTGACATGATAAGCAAAGCTGTGCCCTGAAGTTCAGAGAATAAATATTGTCAATAAGCAAGTCACTCTAGTACCAGAAGGTCACCTCATTTTATTTGCACATGCACACATATGAGTATATATGTCTCTCTCTACCTGTTAAGTTCTTTGTCTAGTTTTGCTTTAAGTGCTTGAGGGATGCACTGGATGAAGTGTACAGATATTCTGTGTCCTTTGCACTCCCCAAATTCCTACTGCAGCTGATACAAGTAGGTGTCATGAGATACTTGGCCTAAAAGTGCTTTATTGGGTTTGAGCACCCCAATGTTCAAATTCTCTCCAAAGCTCCCTCAGTTTTCTTCAAATCTCTTTTCTCTGTTTTGTAAATACAGTTCCCTACTCCTGGAAACTCCCATCTACCTTTATATCTTAACAGGTCAAAAGTTAATGATCTAACCTTACTGCTCTCAACTCTTGAATAAGGGCCTCTCATTTCTATACATGTCCAACCTGTGATTCAGGGCATAAGTTACTAATAGTTTCTCATTCCGTTTTGGAAAGAGAAGAACGTCTAGGTGCTCTTTTACCAGACACATTTATCTTTGAAGTCTGAAGATTTTTTCCAGTCCTTGTTATATTTCTAATTCTGTGTCATTGGCTGGGTAGTTTGCTTGTGCTTCTTCAGTTTCCCTTTCAAAATATTCCCTGGGAACTTACTGGCCTGCATTTGATTTATAGTCAGTTCTGAACCATCACTAATTGTAGGTCTAATGTTAGGAGTCCCAGAAGCAATTAGCACCCCCCTTAAAGGAATGGGTTGCTAGCACTTAACGTGCATAGGTCAGCAGCATTAGGCTCCTTCATCTGGTCAAGGCTCCATACTTCCAACATTCACGTCAGACCCAATCTCCGTAGCAATATTGGGAAGCACATACTTCTAGTGGCATTTTTGCTTCTTTCAGTTAAGCTTTCTTGAATATTTACTTCAAGAGTTATTGCTGCCAACTACCTTGAACTCAGGAAAAAAACCCTTCTTTCTTAATGAAGAAATCTACTGAGAGTTTTATCTTGGGCTTCTAGCATTTATTCTTTGAAATATATGCTGAATCTGCTACACTCAAATTTGAGCTACTAGTTGTATCAATATGGACCCATGGTTTCAAGCCTTTAGATATGCAAATTATGTTTCTGTAATGAACAAAACCTTGGAGACTGTGCTGTTGTGGTTCCACAGAGCCTTTATTGCGCCTCATCATTATGCTAAATTAATACAAATTTCCAGTGTGTCCAGAATTCAAAGTCAATCAAGTGGCTTAATCTCTGAGGATGTGGGATAAAAATGCTATTATTACAGTTTGGAAGAAGGTGAGGGATTACCTTAAAAAGAATCCTAGTGATATGCTGGGACAGCCATCTGAAACATTGCATGCTAGGAGCCATATCCTAACTGAGGGTGAACTTACAGAGCGGCTCCGTCCTACTTTGGATTGCACAGAGCAACTCCCTCCATTCGTATGATGCATTTTTGGCAAGTTCAGCAGTTGGCTCAGTAGGAAGGCAGTATTAGAAAGGTATTTGTGATTTGTTATTGGTCTCTAATGCAGTGAATGTTTGACTTTTTATTTTTAAAAGCTAATCACAGTGTTTACGTTTTCTGTTTGTTTCATCTTTTCCCCCCATATGCTTTGCTTTTTTAGCTAGAGTCCACAAGATGAGCCCGTGCCAAGTGTCCAGTGAGTTTTCGGAGGCGTGCTAGCACGTGATGTGCAGTTCTTGAGAAATCCACAGTCTGCAGTTTCAAACCTTCTGCTTTAGCAGGTCCAAATGTATTCTACATAATATCATTGAAACTGATGATACTGTCATGATATTTAGGGTTTGCATGTTAAATTTCCCGAAGCTATATAATTAATCAGATTGACTATATTATCAATCTGACTCTTCTTTGAAGGAATATTCGTCCTCTTATCGCACAGAAATAGAGTCATCCCATTGTTGATATTGTATTTGTGAAGAATTTCTTTAATACCTTTGTTTCTAAGCAATTTTTAAAATTTCCCAGACCTCTAACATGAGATGTGATTTTGCTATAGAAGACGAAGAAGGACAATATTGTCACCTGAGATCTTTTCTCATAGCATTTTCTTACCTTTGCTAAGTAAACAAACTACCTCAGCCCATCAAGTTCTAACTAGGACATAACACTATTGGGCTGAGCTTGCATCACAAGGACAGGACTATGTCACACACTTGACCCTGGGCCAAAGATAAGGATGGGAAGAAAAATTATTTTCAGATACATTTGCTTAATTGTCCAAAAATAGTTTCTGTTGTCCAGGGTTGTTGGACATGAAATTATTCTTAAAGTTGTAGCTTTATAATCTTATTTGACTTTGACTAGTTAGTCGACTAGTTACCATATCTCTGGAATATGCTTTAGATGCTATTACGAGCGGGACACGTGAGGGGGTGGCAGATATTCGGTGTGTATAGGAAGATGTGTTCAGAACAATACTTGTAGGAGCTTACTGTTTGCTAACAAGTTTGAGTCTTGTCACTGTTGGTCTTTGACAGTTTAGTTTTTGCAATGTTTTGTTTAATCTCTGCCTTTTCCCTCTACATTTAAATCATTCACAATAGAAACTGAAGGAACTGACAAATAGTGAAAGATCGGAATTGTGTTGGAAGGAAGAAAAATAACAAAAGCCAAGATTATAACTATTTATGGAGCTTGTTTCCCAACAAAGTGTATCTAAAAGGCATTGTCTCGGGGTTCAGAGACAGCTAAATGATTGATTTCACATAAAATATTTGTTGTTCTAATTACAGTATCATCTGGGTCTTTGGCAACAAACAGATGCAAAACCAGCCTTTACATACCATCTTGAAAAACTTATGATTTACTTAGTGTGCTTCATAATCTAAAGCATATGCTTTTGCATAGAATTGCAGTATCCAAAATGAAGCCATAAGCAGTGAATCACTGGGTGGAAGAAAATGCATTGCTTCTGTTATGAGTTCTTTCAGTGTGTGTTTTCAAATGGTTCTGTTTAGAGTTATAAACAAAAGGCTGTGCTCACAGTTTTAGCAGTATGTTACAGATTCTGGGATGCACATGACATCAAAGAGGCTACACTAATTTCCCTAGCAGTCTATGGCTCTTGGCACTATGAACACGCTCCATCTGAATAAACACAATTCTAGTTCACCACATTGGTGTGGAGGATCTGAGATGATCACAAAGTTTGATTTTGTTTCACTAAATTTTTTTCCTTTATAGGACTTTTTGCCATGCATTTTCAATGAGTGCACTGAATATTTAGAGCTACAGACTTAGACTGCAAAGTACTTTATACTGAAAATAATTAAGGGATTTTTTTGACCCAGTGAATCCCAGTAAAAGCTTTGATTGCATGTGATCTTGATTGCAAGATTTGTTTAGGATTAATCACTCTTTCTAAGCATTATTTTTTTTTTCCAAAAGTAATTAAGTTCTTTTCCTTTAGAAGCATTCTTGTGGAGCTCCAAAAAGATATTCTGTGAAAATAAACAAAGGCTGAGGCCTTCTGACAGCTCAAAGAACATCTCATTTATTGTTCTTTCCATGCTTACATTTCGCTAGCATCATGAGGAGCACTAGCCCCTGTATCTTCTTTGACACTCTTCTGTAGAAAGGAAGTGAAGGAATTTGGTGACAAGGATGGTTCCCCATCATATTGTATCAGGAGAGATTTATCATAAGAGTGGATGGCCTTAATGAAGGTTTGTAGCGCTCTGAAGTTACTGCTGTGTAAGCGTGAAGTAACTTGGAGAGAATTATGATAGTTAATACTACTAAATATATCAGGTTGCCTCCAGGCTACTGATATCACTAGATTAATCCTTGATGTCAGAGCTTAGGCTCTACTGTAGCACCATTAATAGTGATTTATTCCCTTTCCTTACATTTATAGTTTCTCAGTATCTTCCTTGATTGTTTCATTTTTCTTCTCTTCTTTTCTTTTCCATTTCCATTTCCTTCAGTTTGCTCTTACCCTTCCCATTAACCTCAAAAGGAGAAAGGATACTAGAGACATGCCTGATTGCCTAAGTCAGCAAGTGAACTTTCTGCTCTTTGCCGCCCCGTGTTGTTGTCCATCGGTGTGGTTTGGCCCATATTGAGATGAAAATCTTTTGGAGATAGACTTTCGCCCAGCCTACGACATGCTTGCAGAACTACCCTACTACAACTGGTATTTATAGCACATCGTATAGATCTGGTAGCTTTCATTATTCCCTAGTGAAGCTACCAGAGTGCTCTATGGTGCTTGCTCTGTTTATTACAGCTCTTATCCTATGCTTGTTTCTGGTGCATTTATAGCTGCTAACACTTAACAGGCGGTGATGTACAGGTGGTACCCCTTAATGTGTGCCTGGGCTACAGTCAGAGTGCCCACAGCTTGGTACAAAGATGTGCAAGATAGTTCTGCATTCACTGCCTTGGCGACGGCTGCCCAGCGGGCCCAGGAGGAGCTCAGCAGGGTCTAACTGCCAGACTCTGCTTTTCAGGCAAGCTTTTATTTTACTCCCATTTTGCATTCATGGTGTGAGGTAGGCATGCACAAACATTGTGGGCATGTAGAGAATCACAGGAATGAGGGAGGAAAGAAAACATATTTCTACAAATATTCATGGTCTGACATTAGTATATGCCCTCTTTTAAAACAGAGTTGGAATAATTAAAATGACAAAGCCCGATTCATTTACAGCTTTATTTTTTACCACATAAATGAAGTTCAGTCACTCCCATTTAACACTGATATGAGCGCAATCAGAATCACTAGCCTCTTGAGTCTTCGGTTTGAATAGATTTTTACTGTACAGAAAATCTAACTGTTCCTTGAAGTCAACATGCTGCACATAATTATCCATTTAGCATCCAGTCCAGGAGGAGGATGTATATCATCACTGACAGTGAGGTCATTTCTACATTTGCACAAGACTTCAAGAGGAAAAGTGAAGTTAACGTGCTGCCTTGAAAAATGATTCAAAACTGGAAGAGCTTGAAAACATCAGAATACATATAAATTATCAAAGGAGAACAAAGACAAGTTTTTCCACAAAAGTCTTCTCCCCAGGCTATAACAATGCTTTTACATGGGCATGATCAATATATCCAGGCTTGAGAACCAAAGTCTTTTGGAATAAATTAGACTGGCAGGAAAAGAAACAAACAAAGAACAAATTAACATGATTTTAAACATTGCTTAAATTTTCATGAATGTAGACCTTGAGATGTTATGATGAGATCCCATGAGTCTGTGCTAATATTTGCTTATAATTAAGGGCTGCACTTTCATGTTTCATCTGATATTATAGATTGGAAATCATCCACATACTTTTCCTTGGTCATACCAATAAATCTACTTTATTTGCTTACTTGGTTAATAATAAATATGATCCTCTAAATGGCCCCATTACTTTCCCTTTACCAAACTACCTCTTCTCCTTGTACCATAGTTCTCCCAAAGTCTGAGTGATCAGACAAGAAGTGTCCTTCCTTGCAATGTCATGTTCGTGTTCACCTCTAACAGGAAAGAGAAAAGATTCATCCATTTGACAGCCTGCTTTTTGTAGGAGATTTCAGAAAGAAAATCCAAGTAATGCAGTTTCATGCTTTACTGTGTGTTGTTGTGGAAGGGAGTCCCTGCAGGAAGGGAGGCAGCAACGCGGCCTGTCTCGTGGGGCGCCCTGGTGTGGGCTCCCGCTGAGGGGGAGGCGGTGTCGCGCAGGGCCTCGTGCCGCCGCCGCGCCGCGCCGCACCAGGCTTGCGTCACACCAGCTCAGCCACCAGCAGCTGCACGTTACAAATGCAGTTGTAGCTGCCTCAGCACCATTTCCTCTGCAGAAATCCCCATGTAGCAAGAATTAGCAATGTTTGGCAAACTTATCAGCACCAATGGGTTTCTGAAGCGAGGGCTTAGCCGTGAACAGTTTATGAATATCTCAGGTTAATTTCAGAGAGAAAAATCTTATGATTCTTTGCCCCTCTCAAGAGTTCTCAATGTCTGTCCACAAATTTTTAATACTACATGACTTCTGAAAGAATCCTTTGCTACTTACTGGAAGGATAGATTTTTAAATAGAAAGATCCTCTAAATAAGGCATATGAACTGCACTAATCCTCTCCAAGACAAAAGATACCATGTAAAGTGTCAACTTTGGATGTGTTCGATCATACAAAAAAAAACCATTTCTATCAGCCATAATGTAGCAAAGAAGAGGTGCATAGAAACTCAAAGTTGAAAGTATATTCCAGAAATCAATCTGCATTCTATTGCAAATTGAGATTCTTGATAAAGATCACACTAGAGAAATTAATTCATATTAAGCCAGAAGTGAACTATCTCATGTGTTGAATGAAAAGTCTTCGAGTGTTTCTTAAGGTAAGGCAGATATTTTCTTAGAGCTTCCAATCTTGATTTGAGTTTCCATCATATTGCTCAATATTTTTTTCTTCTGACTGATTGCTTTCATTATGTGCCTTATTTCTGATCTGAATTTTTCTCCTGCTTCTAGCCATCAGACACTTCAGAACTTTGTTTCTACAGTGAAGAGCCACCTACGATCGGAAAGTTTCCTTCTGTACAGGGATTTAGAATTGCTTTATGTCATCACTTAACTTTCTTTTGAATAAATTAAACAGATTGGTAGATCTTCCTTAGTTTTTCACTATAAGGCAGGATTTCCAATTTTGTTCTCAAAACATTCTGAGAGTGTTTTCAACACCTTTTTCAAAATATCTTTGCATTCTGCAGTAGCACCTTTTTTCCTTTTTTTGTTGAGTATTCCTCTGCTTTGCCCCCAATCTCCTTCGTACGCAGCAGAATGTCCATGATATTTTCCAAGTCTCTCTTTGAGACACTGTTTTTCCAGTTGCGTAACCTCCTATTCTGAAAAACTCAAAAGTTTAATTCTGCATTTAGCTGAAAAGACATGTATTTTCAATACATCTGAGCACTACAAGGCACTGGTCTATTATCTTGGGCTCTTATGCACCAGAGGAATAAAAAAGATGACCAGTAGTGGTAACAGAGGAATAACTAAAAGCTTCATCTGTTATAAAGTATTTATAGTCCATCAGATCTACCCATTTGCCAACCTTACCCCCCCTTCATTGTGAGCAGCATCGGTGTTGGGTTGTCCTCAGGGAAGCCTCTGTGGCAACCAGCAAACCTGTGTGTGTCAGCGCTGGGTTCAAGTGCAGAGAGGAGGAAGGTGCCACAACCTCAGTTCCCCCTTTGCTTACCAGATCAGCAGTTCTCACTCACTTGGTAGAAAGGATCGTGCCTATTCTATGTTATTTCTCTGCTGCAGCAAGGATTTTACCAATAGAACATTGTAACTTGAGGAATTTCTGCTCTTGGTGTTACACAGGAAAAGCCCTTTTCCAGACAAAAGGAAGGCAAATATCTGGCATCAAATACAGTTGCTGAAGGACGTGCACATGCTTACCCTCCCATCTGTTCTCCAAATTTGCAGCAAACATAGTTTGGGTGTATCAGAGGTGCTTGGCGCAATTTGGGTGCAATATAAACAATACTCTATTCATGATGTTGGTGCTCCTGCTATTGTTACTAAAATGACAAGTGGTGGGTTTTTTTGGTTTTTTTTTCCCCCATTGGTGGCCTTAAGTTTGTCATCAAAGTAGAGTATTTCGGAGCACCATTTAAAACTGCGATTCAACTGCTGAGTGTTGAGCACATGTTAATGCAGTTTTCTCCAGATATGGTAGTTTATGATAAATGTTACCAGATTTTGTACTGCTCGTGTAGTATACTATTGCACTAAGACAAATGGGCCCACTGAAAGGGTGTTTCCTTTGGAGGACACAAGCTGCAGACCACACATGGAATACGCAGAAATAATTAAGTGTCAGGATAAAAAGCTAAAGCAAAATGTTAGCGTCTCGGAATTATAATGAATGAAAGACATTTTAAAAACAAAGAATACCCATATAAATGTTTTGCAAAATTACATGAGGGCCATAATGGCATTTGGGGGAAAGGAAAAAGGAATTCTTATTGTATTATACTTTAAATATTTGTGTGCTTTGCATTTGTTTTTGGCAAGCTGCAGAGAGGTGTGGGATGTCACGCAGAGTCTTATGAAGTCTTATACTTTATTCATATTAGCCTTTTGCTAGAATAAAAAAGAAAATTATTTGAGGAAGTTACTGCACAGTTTCATTGCTGTGAAAGGGAACTCACTGGGCCTTGAGACTGAAATCATTGCTAGCAAAAATGGCCAATGCTGTTGTCCTAGACAGAGAACTCTAAGACCTGTCTGAATAATTTTCATAGCAAACATATAGAAAATAGCAGATAGTTAGGAGGAGGTTTTAGAGGGAATGAAATTTCACCCATATCCTATCTAAATATTACACAAAAAAAATTCTAAAGACTTAGATATTACTTGAGCATCTAATTTCCCCAGAGTGTCAAGACGTGTTCTCTGAAACAGCATGCCTTGCTGTGTGCAGGTGAGCAGCAAAGGGGCAGCGCAGCGCTCACCGTCTCCTGAGCAAAAAGCCCCAGAGGTTTCCTGAACTTAGGAAGCAGAGAAATGAAACGTAGGACATCAGAATTAGCAAGCAAATGGCTTAAAAGTTATTCTGTTTTATTAGAGAAAAAAAATCTGTCTCCTTTCTCTATAAAATTATTTTTGTATTTGAGACCCAGTTCCCCGGTGGCCATTTGGCGTGTGGTCTCTCCCAGGTGCTATGAGGGAACGTGACGGCGAGCGCGAGACGAGAGCTCTACTGTCCCACACTGGGCGCAAGCATGGAGCTCCCGAGCTGGGAGCTCCCCTCTGTGAGGGGAAAATAAGAGAGAAAGTCTCTTAGACAGGCACTCATTTGGCTGAAAAGGCCTAAATGAAACCACCTCCTTTACCTCTCTCAGTAACTGCAGAGAAGTACTGTAGTTGCAGCCTCTGAACATGAGCGGAAACATCCTCTGTAATACTGCCTTCTCCTTAAGGCCAGATCTTAAAAGTGGATATGTGAGATCCGACCACTGCTTCTGCACGTGCTGTATTGACTTCAGTTTTGAAGTGCTTAAAGGAACTCGTGTGCTGCTTGAGCTTTGTGCTGCTCCCTTGCTTTGGAGCAAGTTTTCTCTGCAATATGGGATGTATTCTGTGTATTGTGTATTTTTAATTCAGTGCTACCAAAACCTCTTTTTTCATATTGTCATTAAAATAGTTTTCATTTTTACCATGAAGATGAAGCCATCCCTTCTAAAATACTTCCTTCATCTTTAAACTCTGCTATCCAAATAAGTTTAAGCAACTGTTAGTCTACAGCACATCACAAATTAAGAAGGTATAATTCCAAGCTGACCCGATTACTCTGATTAAACAGAGACTCATGTAAATAAAAAAGTAGCCTTTGTTTGTATAATAAAAATGATGATAATAGATTAAATCTCATCAGTCAAAGGACTTTATTACTGTCAACTCTAGAAAAACAGATTTGCAGCTCCTGGATGATATATCCCTGGGTAGTCACAATATACCTCATTTCCTGCTTAGATAGTGGAAGATACCAAGATAAAGAATGAAAGGAATGAGGAACTGTGTGATACAAGTATGTGGAAGAATAAAAAAGAGTGTTATAAAAGTAGAAATGAAGTTCTCTTTAAAAACTCTGTTTGGAACTAAGTATCAAAAGAGAAAAAAAGGATCCCAAGTTTGTGTGTACTCACTTCAAATGGGACAGATTTGCTATTAAATCCAGGACCAAACAGGACAGAGGAAAGCACTGTTTATAGACTAAAATGCACTAAGATACTCGCTGCACCTGGCACAGCTTAAAACTAAATTTTATTTTCTTACTATAGGTTCAGAAAACTGTCTTGAACAGAAGCTGAGAACACCTCGTCGACGATGTCAGCAGCCCAAAATGCTGAATAGCCCTGAGGACAACATGTACTATAACCAGTTAAATGTGAGTTCAAAGTGGCAATAAAGCTGTTTTACTGGCTTTGTTTCCAGTTAATAATTCTGTTATTAATACCTGTTTCAGCCCCTCCAGCCCCACCCCCACGTTCTTCTGCTCTCGTCTTGAACATGTGCTTATGCTCTTTATCTGTTGCTTTCATGTCAGGATGTCTGCCTTCACGGTGAATAATTGATGTGGTTTATCAAAGACGAGCAAGATGCATGCTTCATCAGGCTCACTTGAGCCCTTTGATCAAAAAAATTATGCTGTGACTTCTGATATTATCAGCATCTGCTTGCATTCAACACAAAATCACTTTGAATTAAAAATTAACGA
>JAVCKT010029521.1:0-41230 GCA_032273925.1 Rhynchotus rufescens | reverse complement strand
CGACTTGCTGCTTTGCTTTGACTGTGTGTTCTTGGCCCTCTCCACAGGGAACTCTAGAATATCAAGGGAGCAAGAGGAAGCCAAGAAAACTTGGGTAAATATCTATCTTCTTAGTTCTAAGCAACTGTAAACAGAAGTAGTCCTTTGTGATATTACAGAATATGCAAAACTTTCTAGAGAGGTTTCTAAAAATAAACAATTAACATATCTCTGTGCATTGACATTGGACATCTTCTGCAGACACAAATATAAAACTTGTATGTAATGCTGTCTGCAGACACTAGAACCGATTCTAACAAAATATGCTTCCCAGCACTCTCAACATACTATTACAAAACCAAAGTTAGCCTTCTTTGTGTTGTTAAATGTATTTAACACTAATGACAGGTGTCAGATGAAGGGTTTTGAAACTGAGCTCCTGTCACCTGGAGCGTGCACAGAAGTGCCGGAGCTCTGGAGCGCCGTGCTGGCAGCGAGCACCAGGCCGCCTCGGGAGCCCCTTCCAGGAGCTGACACAGGGCTGCTCTGCCCCAGCAGCAGTTGCTGCTTCTCCGCCTGGCCAGGCCAGCAGGCAGTTGCTGTTCTCACATAAGCAGTTATCACTTAGAAATAGGTAGAATGGGTAAAAATCACTGAATGCAGTTCACAGAACTGGTTATTGCACCATCACCAAAATATTTCACTTCTCGATGACCTGGGTCAGAGAGAACTGATGGGTGCTGGATCTTTCAAAAGCATCTGTTGCAGTTATATAGAGAGAATTTTCTATATTATATTCTCTGCTTTTCATTCATATTCTGAAGACTGAAAAGCAAGCCTTTGAGTCAAGAGTCAAGCCCAGAATTTTGCATGACTGTGCAAATTTTGATTTATTTGGTTTCCCTAACCTTTTTTTTTTTTCGTGTTGGGAAAAGGGTTTTTTTTCATCAGGGAACAAAAACACTAGCATAAACTGCAGCACTCACCTTGCATCACAAAAAAAGGAAGGCCCCTTGATATCTATCAGTCTTCATCATAAACTGATGGTGTGATTGTGTGATTGTTGGCTCATATTAATAGCAACCTATCTATCTAAATCATACCCTGTTTATGGAATATGCTCAAATAAAAAAGCTACAATGCTTAGCTGAAGTACATAGCTGATGCAAATATGTGGTCTAACTTTCTGTTGCCCTAAAAAACAAAGACTGTTTTTCCTTCCGCAGATCCTCAGAACCATTCAGATTGTAACAGTAAGAAAAGAGAAGTAAAGAACATTTATAAAAGCTGCATCTTGTTAATCAATACATATTTTTCTTTATTGTATTAGTATTTTTTTCATGGAGAAGTTTCTATTCCTTAAGATACTGATGGAAAACTGTTTTTAAATTAGTTAATGTTGTTTGTTTTCTTTCAAGCCAAATCAAAGTGCTTGATGGAGAGGATGAGTACTACAAATCATTGTCAGTTGTTGAATCTATACCTGAAGATGAAGGTTCCCTTAGTTCCCCATCTCCTTCCTCAAAAGGAGTGTCTTTTGCTCGGAGCTGAACTTCACGAACTCTGTTCACTTACTAATGCTGGTAAGAGTATTTTCAAACTGGTAATCTCTTCCAATTAACTTTTTGCATGTGTGTTTACATAATGTATTAAAATAATTCCAAGTATTAACTTTCTTTCACTAATTTAGGCTGTTTTTTGCAGATGTAAATTGTCCCATGTAGCTGAATTTCTGTAAGCAGTACCTCTAAAGGGGAGCAGCACTATCTGTATGTGTTGATACTGGCCACAGACGCACTTCAGCAGCAAGGTTAGCTCATACAGATCCGGCTCCTTGTCCCCTCTCCCCCCCAGCTGCTGTTTCCACCCTGTGCCATCCCTTCTGTTGTGCTGGCACAACTGCTAGTAGAGCTGTGTGGAAAATATGACCAAGGAACTGGTCTGGACTAAACGAAGCATCATATGGGGTCACAGTGAAAAGGTTTTATGTTTCGTTAGACTGATTTAGAACATTTTGTGTTATAACTTCCTGTGCTTCGTGTGGCTTTTAACACTACAAAAATGTAGAGGGTAAAACAATCTCAAATGATGAAAGTGTAACTCAAAAATTGCCTCATTTTTTTCTAACAAAGTATTAGTTTACCGTAAGTTTAACTCAAAAAACGATTCCAAATATAAGAAGCAAAGCAGTTTTAGAGGTGTCATTTGATGTTTTTACACTCTACACAACCACTGTTATGATTTGATATTCTTGTCCATGCAAGTATTTAATTTCTTTCCTAACCTCTATCTCTGTGCTCCAGTGATTGCTGTATTTCCATGGCCCTCTTGTATGTAATAGGAAAAAAAATGTCAACTGCATTTTTTTCTGTTCACTTCTAATATTTTCCAAATCGTTAATGAAACAATATATGACTTCCTGTCGAATTCTAATGTCAAATGCTTTGCTGGTAAATTTTTCCATGAGGAAAACAGGCTGTTTCGTCATATTCTTTACTTTCTGTTTCTGAGCCACAATTTTTAAATGTGACAATTCTTTGTTTCTTTTCCAAACAAACACTTGCTAAAAAGTCTTGGAAATCACATTTACATATATGCACCACCTTATTAATTATCTCAAAATTACTTTTTTGGAGGAACCATACTGATTAAATTTGACTGTGTTTGATACAGACTTGAGATCTATGCTTGTCTTTGTTCCTCCTCGAGCGGGTTTACCAGGACTGTACTAGCAAACCTTCTTCCTTGTGGCCGTGCAGTCCACACTCTTGTTCTTGAGCTACAGTATTTCTTGCTGTCAGGAGTTCACTGCCAGTGTCCTTTTCATCACAGGACAAGGAGATGGCAGAGGAGATGAGGGGCAAGTGTAGTTTAAACATCCATAAAGAAGATGGAATTAAATGGTAGTCCAATACAAGCTTTATTTCTCCTAATAATGAGGATAATTAGGCAGGCAGATGAGGATAAGTGGATTCAGCTTTTCCAAAAAAAGAACAACTCTTGCCTCATTTTCCACCTAAATTTGTGACAAGATGAAAAATAAACACTAAAATTCCGCAAGAGAAAGAGGTTTTTCGGTCATTCTCCACTGCTACACATGCGAGCAGGGGTTTTAGAACCTTTACAATTTAAGGACTCCTTAAACATGAGAGACTTGGTGCGTAGCTGCAGATGAGTTAATGATACTAGAAAATACAGCACAAATAAGAGTAGTAACTAATACAGTGAGTAGTAACTAACACAGATATGTGCATGCAGATCAGTTTCTTTACATTTCATCAAAATGTAATGAGTATTCATTATACTGCATCCGTGGAAAATAACATGCAACTTTTCTTTCTTTCTCATAATCCATGAAGTCTTCTAGTCAATTGATTGCAATATATCTGAATGGAAAATAACCTTATCTTGAAAGGAGTCAGATAATCTTTTGTATTCTTATACTGACATAGATCACAGGGAACTCTAATGATGTGAGTGCTTTGTGGTTCAATTCCTCCTTTTGGAAAACTGTGGGAAAATAAAGTGTTAGTGTTAATGCAAAGCGTATCATTATTATCTGTAGTTAATCAATTTTTTTTTCTGCTAGGTGGTAGTAAGGCTTCCAGTCAGGTATTATGTCACCTGTCCAAAAGCCAAAAGCACCAAAATACAGCTTGAGTACCTTATACTGAGTGATGTATTACTCAGAGTAGTTTTATTAATTTGAAGTAGAAGTAATGTGCAGTGAAAAATCATATATAATTCAGTGATGCACTTACGCCAAAGCGTAAGTCCCACTGAAATCAATGGAATTTCAGCACATGATTTAGTGCTTTGCTGAAGGGGGACCCAAGGTAACAAGAGCAGCTTCAGAGCATTAAATAGTGAAGCACAAGGAAAATGCAAACAGTCCTTAGTTACCTTTTTTTCTTCTTAGTTATTAAGCTTGCATTAATCTCAGTAATGGACTTTACAGAGGTTTCATACCATATTTTGTAGCACTCTTTAATTGTATGGAAAGGGTAAAATACAGTGTTCTTGTTACATGCAGCATCACTATCTACAGCTGGTAGTATTTTTTTTCTAATGAGCTTAATATCATTTTTTTTATGTTGCAGTTACTGTTTAAAAAAATGTTGTATGTTCTCATTCCTGCTACTTCTTGGCTAAGAACTGTTCAGAAAGCCAGTCTGTGCGCTGCGTTCGCTCAGAACCTGTCCCCTCTTCCTTGAATGTTTTTAGACTCCATTCACTAGCCTTTTCTCAGCTTCATTTTAGAGCACATGAGTGCCTTTATTTCAGAACAGTCATCTTATTAAATACCATAGCATGAGTTTGCTCTAGAGCACACTGTAATTCCCTGAAGAGATGAACTTTTGTTGCCATTTTGGAAGATGCATTTGTTGAGCCAATTGAAGAGGGAGTGAATAGAGAGGTGAATAGGGAGGTGGCTCAGATGTCTGTCACCTGAAGTGCTTCTTCCAAAACTCAAGTGTGCGTCGCTGCTGCGGTGCTCAGGAGCGGCTTTCTCTATCGCGCTGCATCTGCCGGAGCTGCTGGCTGCATCTCGGAGTTCTTGCTGTACTCGGCGCTGCAAGAAAGGGTGTCACGGTGTTGTGCTGAGCAGCTGGCCTGGAGGCATCGTGAGTCTTCAGCCATCAGCGCTGGCCTGTCGGTCCCACCAGGAACTGTATTTAGGTCAGGCAGTATTTGTGCTGTAAAAGTAGGGTTGTGCAATAAAGCTAATATGCTGTGAGGAAGCCTGTGAGGAAGCCTTTGCAGAAACTCAGTGAGACCAAAGAGCTGGCAGCAGTGAGTGCAGAGCAAAGGTTCCTTGCTCCAGTGGCAAGAACTGGCCCCATTTAGGAATGGAGTTTCTTACAGCAGGAGACGGGAGCTTTCCTGCAGCGCTGGCCCTGCATGAGAGCACCACACGGAGCATGTGCAGGGAACAGGGAGCCTGAGAGCCAGGAGCAAAGGACCAGCAGCAACATTTATCTGTGAGAGGTGATAAAAAGCCTCTCACTGGCCCTGATGAAAGCACTGTGCTACTGATAACGAGTTGGTGGAATGAATAGCAGTTAAAATGCAAAAATAAAATGGATTTTAAAAAGATAATTTCAAAAATAGATGGGTAGGATGTCATAAGAAACAGGGAGAAGGAGTACAGGAGGCGTGTTGGCTTATTACAGTCAGAAGGAGCATATTGATGTGAATTGCTTAGATTTTCTAATTTGGTTTTGAAGCTATTAGAGCATTGTTCTGATTTATTTATTTTCACTTATCTGGAAATATTAATATATATAATAGTTCATAATATGACCTGTTCTTAATCACTTACAAAAGCGAAGCATGTAAGTCATGCTTTGAACTGGCTACACAGAAGAAAAAAATATTAGATAGTGTGTAATAAAACAACCCCATTTGAGAAAATGAGAGAGAAAAGGATGAAGTTGAATAAGGTATTTCAGTAGATTTGCCCTGTAGACCGTAATGGTACTAGGAATAGATTCCTGCTGAGGACAATTTCTACTTTTCAGCTATGGTTACTTGAAAACTCTCTGTGCCAACAGGCATCAGGCGGGGAGCTTTGGGAGATTGATCCTTTTCATTTGGTAATTTTAAACTTGCTTCTCACTTAAACATTTACATTGTTCTTGTAACATAAAGGGACCTTAGAGTGTGAGTAAATTGCAGCTATCTTAAATTCTCCCCCAGGGTGACATCCCTCACCCTCACTTTCAAAGTTCTGGAAAGGCTGTGGGTCACTAGGGGTCTTTAAAGTGGTCCCTGTCATGACATCCAAGGAGTCCTTGCTACTTTGGAGCTTAAAAAAATTGACTATAAATTATATAAATCTGTAGAGTTTGCTAAGTTCAATTAACATAAAGGTTGGTATCTTTTTTTCATAAAAATAATCAGAACCAAATTTTTCAGAGGCAGATACAAGAAGTAATCCACACTGGATACTTCCATGATCATCTTCCTAGAAGTATCCTTCTAGGATCCTAACATAATTTAATGTTAGGAAAAATAAATTTCATGATTTCATTGAAAATTTCAATACTAGGCAACTACTGGTCATCTTATGTCACTTACCATAGATGCTAAAACAAGCATAATGCTTATTATACATATAAAAAAAATATATATAACTTCCTTATATAATATGTTAATATAGATTAATATATTAATATTTTATATATTTTGCTTAACTGTTTATGCTTCCAAGCAAATGTTTCATTGTGTTTCAATTCCACTAAGTTCTAAACTTTTCTTTTGTGGTATTAAGGTCTGCACATCAGCACATGAATTCTTCTTTCTCAATGCTATTTTTTTTCTCAAAAGGGGAAGAAAATCCTGGGAGACGAACAAACTCTGGTATCTTTAAATATCTCTGGTTAGCCAAATACTTAATAGTACATTTGGGTAAGAATAATGCTGGAGGACAGAAAAGTACCATCCCATAAGGAACAGTTAAGTAAGTTTAGCTCCAGTGCATATGCTAGACACGACATGTAATAAACATATCCACCCTACTTTTCAGCTCTGACAACGAAATACTAGAAATTGTGTCAGATGTGGCTGTTAGTGCTGGAAACACGTTTTGTTAGTGTGCCTGCTCCTCACGGCTGCTCTGCCTGGGGGGAGCTGCCACCGGTCACTCAGTTAAGAGAAAGGGTCGCTGCGTGGCAGCGAGGCGGCTCCAGCCTGGCAGGAGCAGCGCGAGGCAGGACGGGCACGGGACGGGAGCTGCCACGGGATGAGGCCCACGGCCTGCAGCAAGGGCGCTTGGAGCCTTCCCACGCCGGCTGCTGCCACGGCCCACGTTAACGGATTGCTTGAGAATTACTGGAAAATGTTTCATTACATGTGTTAGAACAATTAATCTATATGTAGTCTGTGTTATCAGGGGAAAGGTCATTGTAGCAGTCATGCTTCCTAGTGATAAAGGCTGTAGGATCAGGCAGGTGGGAAAAACATCTTGGAGTTAGGTTTCCAGAAGCAAGATTACATAATATTGACCAGACCAGCAATACATTAAATTCCTTTATTCTTCTGGACAAGGTTATTTTTTAACTAAGTTGCAGAGGGATTATTTCTGCACAATTTAATAGCATGTTCTAGGACAGTTGGCAAATGGAGTGGAAAGTCGGTAGGCCAAGATGTTTGCGTTCTCCTGCAGAAGGCCCAAGTCCCCATTTGTGACCGATCACCAGGGGAGTTTAGCTGGAAGGTCGCATGCCGGTGCCTCGGGGGAGCTGAGCCGCCCTCGGGCAGCGCCTGGGCAGTTGGGCAGCGCTGCCGGGAAGGAGCGGGCGAGGGGACCTCCCTGGCGCCTCTGCCAGCAGTGCTGTATGGGGCGTCCTCAACGGCTCCACAGCCTGAAACCGGCTGCGGGGGCGAGGGGGAGGCCGGGCCGGCAGCAGCGCAGGGATCCTCTCGGGTCCGGGGGCGCCGTGGCCGCGCAGGGTGCGAGTGCCCTGCGTCCGGCCGGAGCAGCGGGAAGTGCCGCCTTCGCCGTACCCTGTCACGTGCTTTGTCCGGGCTCTTCGGTGGGTGCTGCTGCTCCTGACCGCGCACAGTCCAGGCACCTGGAGGAGTTAGTGATACAGGGCCTTCCCTGACAGCCTGGCCTCTCTCTGAATGGGATTGCAAGGTCTCGGAAACAGAAACTTGTGGTTTGTGGTTACCACCAGCCCAAGAATGAGCTGAGCGGTCCTCAGTGCTGCCATAGGACAAAAAATAAAAAACAACTATTCATTTGAGAAAATCGCTTATTATCTAAAATCCCTAATTTCCATACAAATTCCTGAGACTGCTGAAAGCTGTAGATGAAATGAGAGGCAATTCAGTCTATCACTCCATACAGTTGAAACTTGGGCAAGGCAGTATGTTAACAACACTGATATTAGTTTGCTTTTATGCCTCAAGATGCAAGTAAGCTGTAAAAGAAAAGAAAAAACATGAATGTAGCAACCATTCTTTATATTGTTGATATATGGGTTTAGTGTGATGGAAATGTACCTCCGAGTCCGAAGATACGTGCTATACTAAATGCAGACAGAGAATTAATTCATTTGATTAAATTAATCTGTTAGAAATAAAATTTTGAAAGAAAGACAAAAGGACAAATTTCATAAACTCATGTTTTGATAACTGTACTACCATCATCCCCGGCATTTTGGAGTCAGTGCAGATTTACAGTTGAACTGCAGTTGGAGCTTGGTGTCAGTTGATTATGTTACTCATTTAACATTCCAGCATGCTGCAACAATAATGCGATAGCCTGTGATAAAATGGGATGTGATCTAACAGGACACGAGCAGTGGGATGAGAGCAAAATGCTGGGTGTGCTGTGCAGTAGTTCAGGCTGGCATCTTCTGTGCCTTGATTGTTCATTTCATTTCACTGTCATCCTACTGGGCTGAACATTTTAAAAGACACAGCGTTTTTCCATCTGTAAGTCACAGAAAGACAGATGGATATGGAGCAACTCCACCTACAGCGCCTTGACTGAATGCCATTGCCCACTTAGTGGTAGAGAAATCCCTTCTGGAAAATTAAAGTGTCCTTAAATACGCAATATTGTGAGAAGCTTTTTAGGATAGGAACTTAACTGATTTTACAGTTGAAATATTTGTACTTTTTTATTTTAATGAGTGCAAGTGAAACAAACTGTTTCTTATCAGCCGAATGGCTATCTTAAGAACACCACATCTATTACACTGAAGTTAATCCACAGTCCTACTACAAGAAACTCATCCTTATTAAAGTAACATTAAGAGCCTCTTTTTATTGATCTGCTCCTTTCACTTAATGATAGGAACTTACTGATGTTTTAATAATAACCTTGCAAGCTTTATCTCATTTTACTTCACTGTGTGTTACAGAAAGATGCTATGGAAACTAACTTAGCATAAACATTTTGCAGATGTCTTTAAAGGTTAGGGGGAAAAAAAAAGATTTAGTTGCACTGCATGTTAGCAAAGATGGCTGAAAAACTACAAGATAAAAGAGAGCCTTGAGTATGAACATCAAAGAATTGTTAATGACAAGAAATACCATTAGGGTTAGCATCCCTTTTGTTTCAGCCCCCTCACACCTGCAGTGTGTTGCAGATTCTCTCTTTGTTGGCACATCTGAATTACTTCCATTAGCATTTATAGAAAAGTGGCTGCAAAACAACAGAAATGTACCCCTGGTTTTCTCTGTTGCTTCAGAAAGTCAGATATTAGGTTCTCCGTGGGTTTCCTTCAAGGTACAGTATCTTATTGTTAAGGAGCCTGTAGAGCCGGGATTCCGTTGATTGCAAATGAGCTTGCTGAAAGGAGAGGGTCGCTTTTGTTACCACAGCAGAAGTAATATAGGCAACTAGGAGAAGTGCACATAAGAAGCTCAGACATTAGCAATAGCAAAATCAGAGCGTGAAATTCAGATTAGCCCTCCACAGGCTGTGAGAGGGAGGGGGTATTGGAAGACTTGGCATGGCTAAAGGTGTAACCTGTTTCATTTGGCCCCTGAAAATTTTTAACAGATGGTGGGACCAGCTGTCTTTTTCAGCCATTTAATAAACTCTTCGGTGGTAACAGTTTGGGAAGTGGGGGGTTTTCAGTTTTAGGCCAGAGGAAAAAATAAAGAAATCTGTCCCAATTGTCTTTGCCAAATAGTCAAGTCTGGAAACATTACGAAAAGTTAAAGTGAAAAATCTAATTGATGATACTGTCCTGATTATCCATTTCAAAAGAAGAGGGGAAAAAAGAACTGTCTGTGCCCAAGTGGGCCAGTGCATGAAATATGCCTATTATGTTGTTATCTTTATCTGTCATTTTAATTTCAGCTCTTGCAAGGAAGCACATAATGAGAAATTTTAAATGAGCTGCAGAGTGAAAAATTGTTGTAGCTTTTGAGACATGATAATATGTCAAAGCAACAGGCAAAATGACCTCTTCTATTAAAAACAAAAATAAGATTATGTCTGTGATAGGAAAAAGTTCTCATTGCCAGATGAATACAGCAGTCAATGAACTTAGGTTAACTTGCATGACACAGTGATGTAAAGTGATGATAAACTGCTGTTTTAAGGAATGCACAATGTTCAGGCTCTAATAAAAACCTCAGCAAAAATGAGGATTTTTTTTTTGCTTATTATAACATGAGAGTTTACCAGATTACCTTACAACTCTGCTTCTTCAGTTAAATTAATTTATTTTTAAATGAACATTTCCAGCACAACACTTAAATGGCAACTCTCAATTATATGAGATGTTTTATTTAAAAAGCATGTCTAGTGTCTTTGAACAGAACAGTTCTTTTTGCACATTTACATGCTACCCAGCTGAGCAGCCAACCCTTCCATTTGACAAGGGCTTTGTTCTGCCTACAGGCCTATTATAAGCCCTAGATTGTTTGCCCTTAATAAATTGCAACAATAAGACAGAAACCTCTTTCAAGTTAAGAGAAATAAAACGCATTGCCTACATAGCAAAGCATGTGAAGTTTAATAATGATAACAGAAGCATATCCACTATATCCCATTTGCTTTGCTCTGAGATCTCTGAGGTTAAGATAGCCCAGAAAAGTTAGTATCTTGCCATACATTGCACAGAAGATTAGAGAGAACAACAGTCAGACAAACCTCTAGCTACAGATTTTTTTTCTCAATATAAAATCATACTGGATGCTATGTATCCAGCACAGCTGGAGCAAAACCTGAAACATTAACATGATTATGTGTAGAGCAGAAAAAAATATTTTTAATTTAAATGAAACATGATTTCATGTTAGTGAGAGGCAGAAAGAAGAGTGGGAATTATTTAAATTAAAGAATTTTTACTATGCTCCAGTGTACTGATGTGTGTCAGCCTGTATGTGCCTTTCTGGCCCTCTGCTGCATCACAAAGCCCTACCAATTTTGCTTTTATAGCAGCTAATGGACATTCTTTTGTGGCTCAAGTGTTGGGAGCTTGTGATCTTAAACAAAATTGTTGAGCCCTGTTTATGAAGCCCCATTTGTAACATTCAGCTGTCAGCTGCAGTGTTCACGTTAGCCAGAGATTGTTAAAAACTGGTACCTGTGTTGAACTTGGATCTTCTTTGTGCTTCTCACTTTAGCTGGAGATTCCTGATGATTTTTAGAGTATATCTGCTATGCTAAATGCAAAATAGTGAGATGCCGAAATACAGAAGGGATAGAGGTTTTGGGCCCCCTTTCGACAGTAGAGTTTAAAATAGTAGGTGTGCCCATCAAGAAGCTACTAGGTATAGGCAGCTTGAAAGAGCTGTGTCTAATAGAAACTTGTTAGTAGCTCAGTGTAGTGATTTCAGAAAGAAATTCCGGTTGCTGATTCGTTTATAGTTTATGTTCTGAAAAAGGTTAATTTTCATTTGCATATCTTAAGGATATGAATATTTCTTTGCTTTGATAATAGGAGAAATGAACTCAGGATTTTGAATGTTGCTGACAAGCTACAAGTACAGTGATACACATATTTACAGGAAATGTGCTGTTTATGGCAGCTAGTGATTTGACTAGGTTAAAGGCTACCTTTCCTTATTTGTAAGTATTTTTGAGCTGCAGACTGACAATGTGAGGGCGACTGGGTGTTCTCTGGGGAATGTGCAGCACTGCAGATCCCACCGGACAGTTGTCCTGCGCTCTGGTCAGCCGCAATGTGCCGGGAGCCTCCCTGTCACTGAGCCCTCCCTGGAACGGGGAGCCGGTGACCAAAGTGGCTGTGGCTCCTGGCTTCTTTTGTGTCACAAAGAATTAGAGGAGGATACTTGGTCTCTGCGCCTGTGCAGTGAGAAGGTGCCAGCTTCGCTGCTGCTCCAACTGCTCCACCGAGCCAACCAGGGAGCGCAGAGCTTGTCCTTCCTGCGAGGGCAAACCCCTCACGTCGCCCACAGCCTCCTACGGGGCACGCTCTGTGTGATCCAGTTTCGGAGGTGATGCTCAGAGGAGGAATTTTGAAGGATAAACATGAACAGAGAAGTAGTGAGGATCTTTGATGAAGGGAAAGATTAATGAAGTCGGGGACAATAGAGTATAAAAGTGTGGTGTGGACAGAACGGAGAGGAAACTACTTGAGAGAATAACAGAAACAGCCTTGAGCTTTAAAAATAACCCTCATCATGTGCTATGTTAAAGACTTAAATCGTCTTGCTTAGCCTCTAAGTTGCTAGAAAGCCTCTCTGACAAGGAAGAGGCAAATGGGACAGTTACTCTGAATCCAAGTAAATGTTTTCAGAACGCAAACTATGAATGGACTAATAACTGGAGTTCCAAAAACAAAATACAGTTTTTAAAATAAAGAACTCTTAGGTACTGGCTTTTCTGCAACAGAAAATTGCCATGGTATTAAAATCCAATATTTTGGGATCCAGCCCCTCTTTCAAAAATCATTGAAAAATCTTCCCTTTTTTTCTTTTTTTTTTTTGGGCGGGGAGGGGAGAGGGAAGGGACGCTGCAGTACTGGAAGGAATCAGCTTTAAAACCATTAAAATCATTACTATTGTTATCTTTTAAAAAATTACTGTAACCCTAAGAAGGAATATTTCCCATCAGGAATCAGTTTAAGTTTGCAAAAAATACAAACTCTAGCAGAATAGGAAGAAACAATTCTGTAAGTATATAATTTTTAAAAATAGTTATTGTCCAGTGTGCTAGAAACTTAGTAGCTGGAGCCTTAGAGATAGCCTACTAGGTAGGTGATAAAAATCATAGGTAGGTGAGAAATAGCATATTTAATTAGCAGAACCTTTTCCAAACTCAGATATTACCTTCAGAGATATGTTATTAGATAGCATATCCATCTAGTGGATTTATCCTTCCTATTTGTGAGTATATCTGAACAAATATAGCTGTGAGCCTTCCTCTGAGGAGTATGTTTTCTTTTGTATATAAAAAAAATCTCTCTAAAAATTAAGAACTTTTTTCCCCCTGGTTTGGCTGGGGTTCATTATGTTACAACAAAAGTTTGCTTTTTTGAATAATTGGCCAGAGATGAATCTCTCTACATATCTCCAACATGTATTTATCGTTGCACCTTCAGATTATATTGTTGAAGAGATATCAGATATGAAGATACTAAATTATATCACTTAGAATTTTCTAGCTCAATCCTGTAAAAATCCAAGCTTCATTCAAATATCTGAGTATGTATACTTTTATTTGGAACTCTTCAGACATCCATCATGATGGGAGCATGTCACTTATGCTGTAAATAATCCCTGTAATCCTGCAACCCCTGGTTTGAGGGAACTGGACAAGCATGGATCACATAGTAGCTGGTAAGAAAAGAACAGGGAGTCCCAAAACTTGCCTAATACAGATTTAAGGTTATGTGGTAATGTGCTACACCGACTAACAGATTCTTGACAGCCAGGAAACAAAGATGGTAACAAAAATCTTTTTTTTTTTTTAACAAAAATCTAGAAAGTGTGCTGCACACAGTGCTACAGTAGCTCTGCCATTCTGGAAGTGGTTATAGGCATTGGAGTTCATCACGTACAGCCACATTCACTGTGTTGTCAGGCATGTGGTGGCAGAAAGCTTCACTAGGTCTGCAGAGCTCTCATTAAGGAAGAAAAAAGTTTTAGGAGTGAGAGATCTACTTAGGGTGGAGGAAAATCAGCCCTTCTCACTGCCTCCTTATGCAGGTGATCTCAGCATTGATAGTTTGGAGGAAATGAGGTGAGACATACTGTGGTATGATCCCATAACCTGAGACCCTCTGAGCTTCAGTAGGGTTAATTTGCAGCATGGGACAGGGTATGTGTTCCTGTTGTGTTTCCATTGGGAAAAAAAATGGAATATTAATATGCTACATCTTCATAGACAAATTGTGAAGATAAATACTTCAGAGATGATGCACTCAGCACCACAGTTGTAGGAACACAGAGGTGTTGACTAAAGCTCCTCCCAGTAACTCCCCCTCCACCGTTTGATTTTTCTATTCAAGGCTGTTCCAAGGTTCTCCTCATTGATCCAATTCCAAAACTTCCCCGTTTCACTTATGTTCTTTAAAAAAAAGGAAAAAAAAAAAAGTCTGAATGATGCCCATTACTTTAGACAACCCCTCAAAGCCACTACACTGAGGTGCCCACATTCCCAGGTGTTCTCCTTCGTTATATACCCTGTACCTGATAAGCTCAGCAGGTTTACAAAGAGATAGCGAAGGGTACACTTATTTAAGTATATTTAAGATGAAAAATATTTGTTCGAGTGGCTGGAAACAGGGAAAGAACAAAAAATTGGAGAAGTAAATTTCCCACCCCTTATCTGTGTATCTGTGCTGAGCATGTGTGGGTTGAGTGTCAGAAGAGGCTGCATGTGCCTGTATAGGAGACTTCTGAGTGAGATGCTATTTGAACTGAATAAGAACACCCCACCGAGATGAAAACAGCTTCAATCAATCACTGAGAGTAGAGGGAGCTGCTCCATTCGTCTTGGTATTCTCATTACCAGCAACCACAGCTCCAGCGTGTGCGAGTCCTTGCTTATTCTGAGCTTCTCCTGCCAGTGTCAGCACCAGCACGGTGCCTTCTCTGAGTGCTGGTGCCGGCCTCACCACGTAAAGGGTTAACCTTTTGCCTCCCAGCATCCTGGCTTGCACAGGGAAAGCAGATTAAAATGTACCCTGTAACACACACAAGCAGGAGCTGAGATCTTGGTCAGCCAAGGGACTGTGAGAAGGTTGGCAGAGAGAAATTTCTGCTGTAATTTGACAAGAAAGTCCTAAGCTCCAAAGTATGCCCATACATTTGTCCAGTAATATGAGTTCAAAGTCTGTACAGCTGTATTTCCTATTTCCCACATCCCTCCTCTGATTCTTTCCAGTTTTTAATACTTTACTCAGAACTCTGCAAAAGGAATAGAGGGGCCAAAGGACCAAATGGATGAACAGAGCTATTGACATTGTCACATTTCTAGGTATGGATGAGAAAATACCAATCAGCTGTGGCTTATGTCGTAAACAGAGGAAGTGGTTAGTTTTATAGACACTGTGATCGAAATCTCTGCAAGGGCTATAAAATATGGAGCAGGAACTGGTTTGATGACCAATGAGACATATGGTATCTAAATTAACAGAGAGCATGGGCTCTCTCAGGAGGAGGTCATTGGGGTATCAGAAAGCTGAGGCAAAAAGTGCCTTTTGTTTTTTTCCCACATTAAATTCCTGAGATAAGGTAATGTTATACTTACATAGAAAACCAGATGAAACTGGAAATGTAACTTTCTCTTGAGTCTTTGTTGTAGAGTTTAATGGATGAGTGAGGCTATAATTTCCCAGAACTGTGTTTTTTTCTGTTAAGGGAATTTGGGAAGAACTACCTCTCACCTGAGTTAGTACATTTCTAAATCTTGATTTAAGGAGGATTTTAATTACTCTGTTCTCTTATAAACATTGTTTTACTTCTAGAATGCAAATGATCTTACCCTTAATTTAGAGTTAAGTAAATGAGAACAGGCAGGAGATACGGTTATCAGTTGATTTATGAATATCTCATTAAAGAGGATCATTGGCGCTATAGAATAGCTTCTTCCTGAATCACTCAACGTGCCAACTACACTTAGCATGTATAGCAATGGTAGTGAAAAAGTAGCAAATCTTGAGCCCTGCTATGTTTTTATAGCCAGCTATTTCACTGACTTCAGTAAGAATTTGGACTAAAAGAACATAGTTGTTCAGCTCTGTACTGTAATGTGCTGGTAAGAATCACAGAATTTTGTAAAGCTAAGCCAATGGCAATGAAAAAAATGCATTTTTTTATGGCAAACTTTCTTACTTTAAGATAAAAAAAAAATGTGGGAAATGGCTCCTTACGCCTTGCTGTGACCTCTGGAGAAGCACTCAGTGCTTGTCATTCACAGATTTCTTCTTATTCCCCTAACACGTGTTTCAAAGTGGCTCGTGTGATGGATATGCACCACTGGGACACTGGAGTGCAACACTGCAGTATCTCTCATTTATTTCCCAGAACAAATAATTCAGAATACATTTTCATTGTATTGCATCCTGTGGTCTTCTCCTAAGACACTTCTCCCCTTTATATTTAATACACGATTTTCTCTGCTCACTGCTAGTAGGTAATGGGGACTTCCTGCATGTAGAAGAAAAAATACAGATTTGAGATTTACCAAATCCAGTAAAAGAGGTACCAGTTTGAAGGTCATTTCTTCCTGACCTCCGTCTCAGAGGCCCTAGTGGAGCGAGAAAAATGCTGTTAGCCATTCAAATTGGAGCAGCCTCCATGAACACACCAACCTCGTGTCTTTGGGAAGAACCTGTTTTTCCCTCCTATTCTCCTGGGCTAACACCTGGTCACGCTGGACAAGGTGCTGAGCGATAGGACCTGGTTGAAGAGCGACGCGATCCCACGCTGGAATCACTTACTTTGGCTTGGCACGAGCGGGAGGCACTCGCCGTGGCCGGCGTTGCTGCCTCGCTTGGCACCTCAGGCTGCTGAGCGGAGCTGGGGGAGCTTTGGAGTCTGTGAGGAGAAGCCTGGTAACTCCTGAGCAGGACTATGAGGCGGGCAGCTGTTCTTCCCAAGGTGGAAACAGTTGTGTGAGTGACCACAGCCGTGCTCCATGTAGCAAGGAAGGAAGCTGCCCCTGCTGCTGATGGTGAGAATTGCTTTGTTTTTGTACAGCTCTATAAGGAGGGAAGCATAATATAAGCACAGTATACAATTGATTTTTTTTTTTATTTCTGGAATATTTATTTTCAAAGTTATTATTTCAGTGAATTTGTGTTTGAATAGTTCACATCATTGATGTATCTATCTGTATTATCCTTTAAGACTAAGGCATGAGGGGAAGATGTGACACAGAAGACACACCATGCACGATGTTTCTGAAAGGGCTTTTCAGCCAGTCTGACAGAGCAGTTTTAAAATTGTTTTGTTGAGATGAGGAGAGAAGCCATTTAAAAATTAAAACCGAGGCTTCTCCCTTATTTTGAGGCTTCTCCCTAACCCCGTCCTGTGGTGGTGGCAAGGGGACTATGGTTTTTTCCTTACTGGCTGGCTGAACAGTTGCCGTTGCCATGTCCGGGGCCGTGTCCAGGGCCGTGTCCAGGGCTGTGTCCAGGGCTGTGTCCTGGGCCGTGTCCAGGGCCCGCGCAGGGCTGGGTCTGGCCGGGCAGAGGCGGCTGCTGCGTGGGGCCAGGGGCTGCTGCCGCCTTGGAGCGCCCTGTTCCAGCAGTGTGGAGACTGCTCTGAGAATCTGGCTCTTCTGTGTCCCTTTCAAAAGCTTTTCCAGTGGTGGGGGACACCTACCTGGTTGTCTCAGGTGTCTGTTAGTGTATCTAACATAATAGCAGTGTGTGTATACATATGCAAAGCTGGCATAAGCTACCGCGAAAGCACTGCATGGAGAGGGGCTAGGGACAGGCTGTGCGGAGGTGCCTGCTCCATGTGCAGCAGCTCCTCGTTTCCCAAACTGCCAGTCACACAGGCATATCCCATGTCTCTGTCTCTGCTTGGACCCTCTCAATGCCACTATTGGGCAGTTTCCTGTGGTCTTTTTAGTTTCCCAGCTACAGTAATGAAGATTTGTATAGAGCACTTGTACTTTGGAAGAAGGTTGATGGGTTTGTTATAGACTCTGTAGTCCTTGAAGAACAGCTTATTTTTGCAGTGATTCTGTTGACAAATACTGCTATTAGAAAAATCTATTTTTGTTGTTTCAAAATACTCTAAAATTACAACAGAAGTTCATTAAGTGCCAGGTGTATTCTGCAGCTTCTGAACGGATTAATCAGTTCAGTTAAATTAACCACAATATGACAGCTGTATAGTCAGCCAATACGAAAGTGCAGGCAGAACAAGATTCTTTCAGTCTAAAACTAGGTGCTCTAAAACTCTGTTTGCAGCTTTCACACAGTATGGAGACAGACAGCTGTTTAATTTGTCAGTAAATGTACTAAATAACTAAAATTAATTACCACAAGAAGCAGTGTTTAGATATTGCACTCTGTAGTTAAAAAGATGCAATTAACAGTTTAACTACCTTTCTATTACATAGTGAATAATTACGATGTAGGAAAATAGTGTGTATATGTGTATTTCAACTCATTAAAAAAATGAGCCCATTCAGCATTCCCCGAACGAATGTATTTGACCAAATATACGCAAGCTTTTTTACCAAGTGCTTCCCAGAGAGAGAGGACGAGCAGGGTGCATGCATTTGATCATTTTCAGCTGCTCTCCAGATCTTGGCTGCCTTTCCATTCTGCACGAGTCCATTTCCAGCTATTAGAGTGGTAAGGAAAATGCAGTGGCGTGTGCCAGAGGTGAGAAGGAGTTTCCTGAGAGTTTGAAACAACCTTTTTGATCAGAAAGGTGTCCCAGGCGATCCAAGGGGCGCCAGTAATAACACTCTCAATATTGATACAGTCCCAACTCCAACTGCTTTTAAGGTGTGGAAGCAAGGGAAGGAAATACATCCAGAAATGTTCACCGGGGCTCCGGAAGGCAGGAGGAGGAGTCACAGAGGTCTAGCTGAGGATGGAGCAAAGATGAACGCATTAAGATATTTAAAGCTTTTAACAACAAGCAGTAAAACTGTAGTGAGGCATAAAATTTGTTTTACTTTTCTTGGAAGGCAGCTCAGCTTTCAGAAGTTTGGGAAATCCTGTGTTAATGCTCCTGAAATCCAAACCTAGGCTGGGAAATGTTGAGGCAAGCCTTTAAATCCTGACTATGCCTTTGCATGTGCCTTGCCTGCATTTTTTGTGTTTTTCCATTGCATGCACAGAGGACTTCATAGAAAAAAATCTTTCTTTGCATTTTCACTTCCTGCTAAGATTCAGGTTAAACTCTGATAAAATTTTGGAGGTGTAATTACATCAGAACTCTTGGTAGTGTGATAGCCAGTAAACAAGCCATATAAACTAGTATGCGGGAAATGCGAACTGGTGGCTCCTCCTAGTACGCTTGTGTCAGTGCTGTTGCCTGGCACAAAGGGTGAATATGCCCGAGTAAATAGTAGTAGTGTCAAGAGAAGAGCGCTGCGCGTGGGCAGGCTGCGGCCGGGGGACGCAGCGGGGGCTCAATGGGGCTGCAGCCGGCGCTGGGGCAGGGAAGTGCTCCGGGGCAGCACCAGCCCCTCCGGCAGGCGTGGGATTAGGCCTGTGAAGGGACCACTGGCACCTCAACAGCTGTTAGGCACAAACATTTCTTTCTTGCTGTTAGGCACAAACATTTCTTTCTTGCCAGCTTCATTCATGTAAGACAGTCACTCCAGGACACTGGAACTTGGAAAGTCCTGATTTTGAAAACATCTGTCTGTGAAGATGCTGGTGGTGAGTCATGTTTTATACCCGCTGCCTTTAAGTCACCCATGGACATCTAGCCCAGCACGGCCAGACCTGCTGCAGCCTCCTGGCTGAGAGGCAGGGACAGAGGCAGCGGGGTCCCCTGCCACCCTGCACCGGCAGGGCCCAACCAGTGCCAGCACGGAGACTATGCCCATGCACGGGTGCCACTGCCCTGGGTCTGCAGGATCCAGCCCTTTTGGGCCAGGAAAACAAATAAATAAACAAACAAACAAACAAACAAACAAACAAATAAATAAAAGTTGAAAACCCGAGCAGAACAGTGTGGGGGCAGGAAACAACCTCTCCGTCCCTACGAGCCACATGGAGCCTGGCTCTGCGAGGACTGATCCCGGGCTTGTTGCTCTTCCCCGGTGTCTCCTGGCCTCATGCGAGGATGTAGCGCAGCCCGTTCCGCTTGGAAAAGGAGCCATGTGTAACAGGATTGACGTTTGGCCTTGATACCTGTATCTCCTGATAACTGAAACAAATTTCTAAAGTAAATACTGTACTTTGATCTTCCAGCCCTGCATTTTTAATGACAGCACTGAACATCACTTCATTAAGAATAAATTTCAGGAGACTGAAATGCTCCGAGTTTGAGCACTAATTATTTGCACAGAAAACTATGACTGCAACTTTTCATTATTCAGCCCATCTCCAGAAAGGAGCAAATATTCTCGATTTTAAGTCATGTGCTTTCTCCGATGCAGATTTATGGCATCTGTCCCGTCACATCCGTACAGACACTCACCCAACTTTCCACTAGCTCTGTTGCAACATGACGAATCCCGTTGGTTCTCGAGCTGCCTGGGACAATAACGCGCACTAACGGCTGGGGAGAAGCGCGGGATGCGCCGCGACCGGCTATCGGCTGTCGCTGCGTTAGCATCTGCCGCGCGGGTCATTCCCGGGGCAGATATTTATTTTGTGAAACGAATTCCCCGAGTGGGGCGGTAGTGGCGGGACAGGGCACAGCCCCGCGGGGGGCCCTGGCGCGGGGACGAGCCGCGCGCGGGGTCGGTGCCACCCGCGCCCGGGCGGTGACTTCGCCCCGGGACCCCGTGCGGAGCCGTGGGAGAGGACTTGGCACTTTAATCCCTTCAAAGAACCGATCTAATTCAAGCGCTGCAACTCTTGGAAGTCTTTGAGAGGACAGCGATTGTTTCCCCAGGAAGGCAGATAAGGATCTCTGTGTGCTGGCGTTTAAAAGGGCTCCGCCGGCGGTGCGAATACAATTGAACCCGGCGACTGCTGCGAGCATCGAGTTACCTGGGCAGGCGGCTCCGCGGGCCCGGGGCTCCCCGGGACGTCCCGCGACGGCGGGGGCCGCGGGGCAGATGGGCGAGCGGCGGGCGGGGGTGGGCGGGGCTGCGCCCCAGCTGCGCCCACGAACGGGGATGTCCCCCCGGGGCGCAAGGGAGGCAGGTTGGGTTCCTCTGTGCCCGCGTGGGCAGCCCGAGGGGTTGCAGCCCGGGCAGCCGGGGCTGAGGCTGCGGCGGGACCGGAGCGGCAGTTTGGGGGTTCCCCGCAGCTCTCCCTACCTAACGGGCTCAGCGGGGCCGCGGCGGGAGCCCCTGCGCGAACGCAGACGGCCTCGAAAAAAATCTCCGTCAGAGAGACGCCTGTCTCTGCTTAACGAATTCCGTGTTTACAGGCGGCTCCCGCTAGACAAGAGGAAACTTTTCCGTGCCTGTCGGGGGTGTGCGAGCCTGGGCGCTCGCTCGCCGCCCTCTCCCCGCCGCTCCCGCGCCCCGGGCGGGCGGGAGCCCGAGTGCGGCCGGCGCGGGACACGCGCGGGGCCCGGCGCGGGAAGCGGCAGCCGAGACTCCGGGGAAGTTTTTGCAACTGGGATCAGGTGAACTCGCCGTGCTCCGTGCGGCGCCCTGAGGCATCGAGCACAGCGGCGGAATCCGGAGGCAGATTTCGCGGGCGGTAACAAAGACACGGAGTCACTTTAGGCCCTGCCACAAATTCTTAATTGCCAAAAAAAAAAAAAAAAGAGGAAGGGGGGATCCAGTGTCTTGTACATCCAATGCGAGGGTCTCCAGGCGGTAAGGGGTCCTTTGATCAAGAAAATCCAATTATTTGTGTATATACATTTCCCACATAGTGATTACTTCATTAATTGTCCCGCCTTTATCTCCTCCCTTCCCATCCCCCCTAATAATCAGTTCTTTTATCCAGACCAACAAACACACCATAGGAGCTTTGTGGATTCAAAGGATTTGCTTTCGCTTCTGAAAGAGCCGCTATTCTTTGATGATTGGGTAGCGGCAAACTTCAAAGCCATAAATCTTCCCTCTGACTGGCTGGCGGCCCAGCAAAGTCCTTATCAAATTCTTGGAGGTGATCCTGGTGCAGCCAGACGGGCCGCGGAGATCGCGCGGCGCGGGGGGCGCCGCGGGCCGCGCCGCGCGCACCGGAGGCGAGCGCGGGAGCAGGAGAGCGGGCAGCGCCTCGCCGGCCCCCGGGCGCCTCCATGCGCGAGCCGCGCTAGCCATGGCCGCCGTGGCCGTGCTCCGCAACGACTCGCTCCAGGCTTTCCTGCAGGTCAGCGCGGGCTGCGGGCGGCACCGCGCCCCGAGGGGGAGGCTCGGGAGGGCCGGTCCCGGCGCGGCGCCCCGCGGAGCGCGCGGGGATGGGGACGGGGATGGGGACGGGGACGGGGAGGGCGCCGCCTCGACGTGCGGCTCTCGGCGCGTGGCGGGAAGTTGGCGCGCGTGGGTAACGGGCTGTGCCTCCCGCGCAGGACCGCACGCCCAGCGCCTCCCCGGACGTGGCCGCGCACTCGCCGCTGGCGCTGCTGGCCGCCACCTGCAGCCGCATCGGACAGCCCGGCGCGGCGCCCGCCGACTTCCTGCAGGTCTCGTACGACGCGGCGCTGGGATCGCCCTCGCGCCTCTTCCACCCGTGGGGCGGCGAGATGCCCGCGCACTCGCCGGGGGCGCTGCCGCCGCCGCACGCCGGCCTGGCGCTCACGCCGCCCAAGAGCCACCTGCCGCCCTCCTTCGGCGGGGCGCACGAGCTGCCGCTCACGCCGCCCGCCGACCCGTCCTACCCGTACGAGTTCTCGCCCGTCAAGGTGCTGCCCTCCTCCATGGCGGCGCTGCCGCCCAGCTGCCCGCCCGCCTACGTGCCCTACGCGGCGCAGGCCGCGCTGCCGCCCGGCTACTCCAACCTGCTGCCGCCGCCGGCGCAGCCCTGCCGGCAGCTCTCGCCCAACCCGCCGCCCGACGAGCTGCCCTGGTGGAGCATCCCGCAGGCGGGCGCCGCCGCCGGCTGCGGCCACCGCTTCCCCGGCGCGCTGCAGCGCGGGCTGGTGCTGGGCCGCTCGGACCTGGCGCAGTACCAGACGCAGATCGCCGCCCTGCTGCAGAGCAAGTCTCCCCTGGCGGCCACGGCCAGGAGGTGCCGCCGCTGCCGCTGCCCCAACTGCCAGTCGGCGGCGGGCGGCGCCGCGGAGGCGGAGCCGGGCCGCAAGAAGCAGCACGTCTGCCACGTCCCCGGCTGCGGCAAGGTGTACGGCAAGACGTCGCACCTGAAGGCGCACCTGCGCTGGCACACGGGCGAGCGGCCCTTCGTCTGCAACTGGCTCTTCTGCGGCAAGAGCTTCACGCGCTCCGACGAGCTGCAGCGGCACCTGCGGACTCACACGGGCGAGAAGCGCTTCGTGTGCCCCGAGTGCGGCAAGCGCTTCATGCGCAGCGACCACCTGGCCAAGCACGTCAAGACGCACCAGAACAAGAAGCTCAAGGCGGACGGCGTCAAGCGGGAGGACGCGCGCGACCCGTGACCGCCGCGGCTCGGCCCGGCCCTGGACGCGGCCGGGTCCGGGACTGGGACCAGGACAGGCTCTGCCCGCCCCTTCGCACTGGCGGCGGGGGGCTCGGCCCGCCGCCTTCAGGGGGAAAGACTGGACTTTGGTGTACAGTTTATTTAATAGTCCCGTTCGAATACGCGTGTTTCCTTCTCCTTGCCCCGGCGCCGTGCGGGGTCTCCAGCATGAGGTGTCTCTGTAAAGCGACCTGCAACTGCAGCGCGACAATAAATACGTTAACCCTGGGGCCGCCTCGGGAGGGCCCCGCTGAGTCGGTCTCCTTTGATCCTTTCACCTCCCCCGAGGCTCTGCCCAGCGCCCCGGCCGACGAGCGAGCGGCGGCCGCGTCTGCGAGGCGGGAGCGGCGCGCGGCGCCTTCCCGCCCTTTCCCGCGCGGGCGCCGGGGAGCGGCCGTTGGGCTCTGAGGCGCGGCCGTTGGGCGCCGGGGAGCGGCCGTTGGGCTCTGAGGCGCGGCCGTTGGGCGCCGGGGAGCGGCCGTTGGGCGCCGCCGCCGCTCGGGGAGCCGGCGCCCGCTAAGCCGAGGGAGCCGCGCTGGGTAAAACACGTTTAGAGTCGTTAGCTCTCTTGGACCGGTGTTGACCTGGGATCTTATTTATTTTTCTGTTCTGCGCTTGAAGCCATAAGCGTAAAAGAGGAACACATGAGGCAAGTACTGGGAATCGCCTTGCTGTTCATTTTCTGCAAACTCTTTTGAGTTTGAGTCCGTCTGAATTCGGCAGTAGCCGAGGTTAGGAGCCCTCTGCGGTACAAGGCTCCTGCGGCCGCCAGCCCTTTGCTGCCCGATGTTGTCTGGCATAGTTCATCCAAAACATACTTTATGTATGTCGGGTTTCCTGTCATCTTAGAGATAAGTTTTAAAAATAAGAGGAAAAAAAAAAAAGAAAAAGGAAAGAAAAAGATCTTGTTATCTTTCCGTCACAGAATGCCCAAACGGTAGATGTTCTGCATATGTGAAGGTATTAGGCACAAAGTAATTTTAAAATATTCGGTAGACTGTTACAGCCTTTATTTTTGGACGTTATGCAAGTATGAATTTAGTCGTGTTACTTTTGGAAAACTTATTTGAGGCTGATGGCTGGATTTGCTGTTGCAAGTTCCCAATTTTTGTTAACTTTTTTTGTTAGCAGCAAAATGATATAAACCAAACATATGAGGAGCATGATTAATCATTTGCTAAATTTTGCTTGTTAACATAGAGAATATATTACTAGTTCTTTATATTTTTTACCAAGTCAGCTTTCTTCACTGGTTATATAATGAGACAGTCAAATAAAAAATGCTGTCTGAAACTTCACGCAGGCTAATTGGGAACCAGGCAGCCTCACATGGGTTCCTCTGGAGGGGGCTGTAAAACACGCTTTGGCACGGCTGTAATTACAGAGATACTCGTGGCCATAAAACTTTGAATCAAGAAAAGTTGCAGCTGTATAAATGTTTGCAATGATAGGATATGTAAAACTGATGTATTTATATATATGTCAAATCCTGGAAGGAATATACTCTGTCTGGAAATAACAAGATGCAACAATACCACCAGAACCATGGTGTCTGCAGCAATGAGCAGTTGATGTACAGTTGGCAGGGTACAGCTATTCAGCATTATTTTAATGTTTATGATCCTGAATAATTTTCTGACACATATATCCTTGGGGTTAGCTGATCAAAATAATAACCATGCAGTTACCTGATATTAAAGACGCTTCTATAAAACCCTGTCATACTACAGAATGTCTTCTCAGCAGTAACTTTGGTGTGATTGGTTAGAGTTCTTCTACCAAAACTTAGGAGCATGATGTTGAAGAATGTAAGTAGAAAATACCTTTAGCGTCACAGAAGGATTGATGACAATGGAGGAAATAACAGATGGACCATCCAGAAATCTTTGCTCAAAGAAGGCTTGAGCCCAGGTCACCTCTCATTTAATACTGACATTTAAATAAGTCAGGAGGAATAGCATAATGTTTCTGGTTTTTAATGTGTTTCCTGAGGTACAGTGCTCCTTCTTCCTTTCTTTGGAAACATTCCTTTCTTTGGATACATTAAGTATGTAACAGGAGGAACGACTGGCCAACAATATTTAGAAAGCCTCTTTGAATTCCAGACTGCTTTAAAAAATAATTTTCTGCGTTAAATAGCCTTCCATTTCTATATAAAGGTCAGACCTACTGTACTGAACAGTTAGAGAAAGTGCTTTTGTTGGTAGCAATAGAGAGGAAACGATAGTATCCTGTAATATGAAAGATCCACTTAAAAGTTAGAATAATGGACTTGATGTTGCCGCAGATAATGGCCTTTCACTGCTAAGTAAGTGCCAAGATCAAGATGAAGTACTAATGAGAGGTGAAGCAATATTTATGTTGGCTTATTTTGGCACACGTGTAGTCTGAGTAGGAACTGGAGAACTGAACTGATCATGACTCCCTCTAAAATGACTTGACCCTGTTATAGCAGATAAAACTAGTGTAAAATATCTTGGTGATTGTCGATATGATGATTTTTAAGCTAGGCTACTACAGAAAGAGTTATCTGCAATTGGATGACAAACAGACTTTACTCAGCTTCTATGTTGCCTAGCCAGACTGTTTTGTGTTCATGTTCATTCCTTGTGACAGAACTTACACTGAAATACTGAAAGTTTTTCCACTGACTTAATTACTTGAAGAATCACACTTGAGGATTTTAGCAAAAGAGCGTAGCCCAGGCAGTGCCAGCACCATGTCTAAGGTGTGGGTTTTCTGGTTAACAATAATAATAATAGTGTGTTGTTGCTGAAACATCATGTATGACTTTTAAAGCGTGGAAATGTTAAAAATATGTATAATTGAAATGAGAAAAAGAGATATGCATTTAAGTGAAAAACTGTGATGATGTGAAATGCTAATAAGAATTTTTATATGTGAGAATAGCACATATATTTGACACCTCCAGCCAAAATCCCTCAAAGGAAATGAAGAAAAAAGGCAATCAGAAAATTAGGAATGCAAGGTAAGCAAAAGTAACAATTTAGAATATTTTTAAATGAAATATTATTTCTCTTCCAAGCTTTTAAATAGCTCATTGCAAAAAGAGGACCTATCCATCATAGCTGTTTCAGATTAATCTCTAGCTAAATCATATGATAGCTTTTCAATTGAAATCATGAAACTTTTATAGTGATATGCCATTTAAAAATACATGTGACCTTTCTGATGTATGGATAGAGTGTTACAAAAATATATTGCTTACATTTCAAGGATTTATTTCTAGTTGGCAAATTGCACTCTATAATAAAATTAACTTTTAATTTTGCATTTCCAAAATACATTTTACACTTTTAGCTGTTTCCAATCAACTAGAACAGCTGTTCATTTTATAAAATTAAATGATTAATATTCTTTTTAATTATACATTTTGAATACATATGCTGCTCAAGGTCAATTCAGTTCTGAATTTTAAATCTTAAATGTCATTGGTATAATAGACACATCATATAAACTAATTCATTTCATAGTTAATTCTAATTAATTTTTACAAAACAGTAATGATATGATTTAAAAAATGAAGGTTTGGCATGTTTTCTATGTTGAAAAGTGACTTTCACGCTTGGGCAAACTTATGAGAGGAGAATACTTTAAAAAAAGAAAAACATTTTACCTCAGCTTTTGTTTTCTTGATGCTAAGGTCCAAACCATGTAAACCCTAATTTGGGTCTTCATCTCATCAAAGTGCTCATATTGGTTTGAGTAAGACTTTTATAAGAGGATGTAGCAGGGTTCATTCTCACTGACCAGATTCTAATTGCAATAATCTGACATGAGTAAAAACTCATATTTCTTAACTCCTCAACTACTCTTATAGAAATAAGTATGATAACAGAAATCAAGCTGCCAAAAGTTTCCTTTCTGGATTAGAGGACAGACTAAAGATGCTTCTCTCATAAGGTAAATAAAAGTGACAAAAGCTTGGAATTGGGTTAGTGGTTTTGTTAAAAGAAAGGTAAAGATTTTATTTATATATACATATATGTTATGTATATATATTAATGATGACGTAAAACTGCTGGCTTTAGTTTAAATAGTAGCTCTTGGTCTAGTTGCAATTTTGAGAAATAGGGAATTTTGCATAAAACTCATATCAGAATATGTATCTGAGTCCTAAACTATCTTGAACTTTTTTTTCCCCTCATGTCATTTTGTATGGATCCTCTTTTAGGGCTGTGTTTTGTTAAACAGATACCATTTTTTTTCAACTTCTTTTATTTCCTTTTTCTTTTCCTTTTATTTCCTATTGTAAATTTCTGTTTGTTCAATATTGCCATGAGTCCTTTGTGTATTTCAGCTGGACTAGATATATTGCATGTCAGCAGTACTTTCAAACTACTTTAGATGACATAGCTATCCTAAAATCATCACTGTGTGATTCTTCTTTCAATGGAATTGAATTAGAGATGCTATTTGTTGGAAGAAATATTTAATCTAAAAGTATTTACAGATTTGCAGAGATTGCATTAAAATCTAAAGTCATTAGAATAGCTATTCAGGTTGCAAATTCTCAGTTATATCTGATATTAAGCTTGAATACTGAAGACAAAGGGAATATAAAATACTGATATCTTGTTACTATTTTATCAGATAAAAGATACATTTGCTATTATTCAGTGATATTTCAAGGTTTTTGGCACATCACTCATAAATAAGGCATTCACTGCACTAGTAACTGCGTTCTGCACAGTATCTAGGCACTTCTAAATGCATCTTGTTTCACCATATTCCATTACAGAACCTTTTGGTTTGTTCTTTTGTACAACTATTTTTATACTTGTTAGGAAGTTCTGTGAACTCTCTGGTATAAAAATGTGGGATCTAATTACTCTGGCACATGAGGAAGTCAGCTAAAAGCATCTCTTAGGAGTCTCCTGCCCAAACTGTAAAGAGTATTTATCACACAAGCTCCCTACGACTATGAAGGTAGTGAACTTCCAGGCAAGACGTCCCTTCTAAAGGTTGTCCTAGGACACATATTGAAGCATTTTGCATTTAAGCAGCATCCAGATCACCAAGAACCTGGGAGTGTGCAGCAACCGGCAAGTCTCACAAGTGTCAGGTGAGTGTTTTGTGCATCATGGAGGGGAAGGATCCAAGGCTGGCGCTGATTGAATGAGTAGGTAATAGCAAAGCGGTAGAACTGCATGCAGTTTAAAGGTTCTTCTAACTAAGTTTGCTGGTTTTATTTCTTGTTAATATTTACCCTAGACTATTTTGAAGTCGTATAGGTGTTTCATTACACATAATGAAAATCAAAGAAAACAGGTGTTTTGACCCATGATTGGCAAGTCAGTGGGAGTCTATAGATAGTGAGATTTGGCCTTTAACCTGCAGACCATTGATCCTGTTTTTCTTCTCTTGATCTCTTAATTTTTGAGTGAGGCATTTAGTTGAGTACACAAAATCCCAGCCTGTCCCTGACCCATCTCTGGCAATTACAGTGCTAGCTAGTCATAAGGGGAGACCAACCTAAGACTGCTTATCAATCCTAGCTGCTGGTTGAGAAAGAACAAATAGTGCAGAAGGGTAGGGAGAGTCCTCTCATCTGTGAGGGGCTATATAGTAAAACCCACGCTAAAATGTACTGAAGTTAGTGGCTAAGGGCTTTGAACAACTGAGTGTCTACTTGGTTATGGAGTCAGTATTCAATGAAAGGTTTATATGCACCCTTTAATGGGGTGAAAGTTTTGTACTGAATATCTGCATAGATCTAGGTTTCTCCCTTAGTGTTAATAAGACTAGAATTAACTTGCATCTTGCAGCTTTTCTCTTCATCTAATTGAACTTCTGAAGATACCATACTAATCCTCTTTGCAGTATCTACTTCCCCTTAGCTCAGCTTGCATATGAGGGAGTTTACCAGTGTAAGAATACGGTACACTGCGAGCCATTTTAGTATGTGCATCTCTGTAGAAACCCTTCCTCTTGCATACCTTTTCCTCCCTTCCTCCAGTGTGAAATAGAAGGAAAAGTGCTGTCTTCTCCATATAGCTGCATTTATATCTGTGTCTTCTGCTCTTGCAGTTATCTCAGTTAAGGGTTAAGTTCTTTTCACTCCCGTGATTGGCACAAGTGTGCCAATGGCAGCATGTGGTGGAAGCCTGGACTGCCTCATCCTCAAATGAACACAGACTTTTTGTGGTTTGGATTTAGTTCTCTCTTGCCTAACGTGTAATATAACCTCTGCCTTAAGGTAAGAACCTTTGTAGCCACTATTTAGTGCATTGTCTTATTCCTCCTCCCTAGGACAGCAGTCACCAGCTTTTGCCAGCCATTGATGCCAATGCTGAGCAAGTAACTCACTTCAGGCAGCACCATAAGTTGCCCTTTCTGCCAGCCTATACTGTAATCAAGTTGCCAGTTAATCACAAACTTCTTCCATGACAGTGACTGAGATGTCCCAAACTGAGTATCATATCACCATAGAAGGAAAGATGTAATGCAAGAGAAAAATGCATGCAGGAGATGATATTTTTTGAGACGAAAAACAGAGGAAAGAATAAGAAAAAAAATACTTAAGTATGATAAATTGTGGATTTTTTCCTGTTATATCTAAATACAAATAGCTGTATCACCGTCTCCATGCAGAAAAAAAATTGTGCTTATATTTTTGTATTATTAAAAGGTAGGCTTGTCAGTAAAAACAAGATATTCCATCTCTAAATCCCTATTCTTAATCAAAATACTGAGCTGATTAAGCAAAGTTCCATTTATCATTTTCCTTTTTAACATAAACCAGCCATCACAGAGCACACTTTCTAAAACAGGCTCTAATTACAAAGCAGGCTAAAAGAAATTTTATTAGAGCAAAGCCTGTATCTTTGCTTGGGGTCATACCCCACATGCTTTATTCCAGATCAGATGGTGTGCCTGTGATCTCCACATGCAGATCCCTCCTCTGTAAGGAGAGGAGATGTCAATCACACCACTACATTTTTTTTTTATTTAGGCAGCTCTTTGCAAGACCAGGACGCACATGTGAAGAACAGAAATGAAAATGCACACACTTCGCTCATTAAAGATTAGACAGGAAAGATAACAAAGCCTGAGAATGCCAGGTATTCTCAGCCCCCATATGTTAATCCTAAAGGAATATGGAAATGGCTTTGTTTTCCATTCATGTCTAAATAATTGGCTTTCCAGAATGGCCAAGAATAGTGGTAGTGCTTTGCCTTTGAGCCCTGCAAGGACCAACCAAGCATTTGACATCAGCGTATTTTACATGTTAGAAACATCAGGTAGTCACCTTAATCACTAAATATATAAGGTTCTTCTCAGCATTATATAATCTTTTAGCTGTGTGGCTTCTCCGGCTCTTACTGTTCATTTGCCCTGACAGAACTCAAAGAAGTAGTTTTAAACAAGCAAAGATTACACTTTTATATTTTCCAAAATATTAAGCAAATCTTCTTATGTCCCTACATGAGACCTTAGGCTATGTCTGAGCTTCTTAATAAAATACTTGAATAAATTAAATAATGATGTTGACAGGCTGTTCACAAAGTACTATAATCAAAGATGTGAGCAGTGCTTGGAAAGTCAGACTTGTCAGAAAGACAAAAGTCACAGAACAGTGAGCACTCTTGTCAGGGGATGTAGGTTCTCTGCCATGCTCCGTTAAACTGGCCAGAGTACCTGAGTTAATTCATGTAAACACTGGGTTTGGGTAACTCTGCTACCCAAAGGGAGGGATATCGGATATGAAGTACAGCAGTGTTGAACACACTCCACACGTCTTGCACCCACAGGGATGGGAGGCTTTTCTCACTGGAGGAGGGGCTTGTACAAGTCATAACCTCAAAGCAGAAGAGAAGTTAATAGCTCTGAGTATCATTCAGATGTTCATAAAGCTGAATAATATGCCATTAATAAGGAGGGAGAATTATAAGGAGGGAGAGCAGAATACAGGACAACAGGAAACATTTCTTCTAAATGGGCCACATTTTCTACCATTTGCTGGGGCAGCTGGGGCAAAAACCTACAACCCTCTGCTCATGCTCACAAACATCAACACAAAAAAGACTCCTAATTCCCTCCTCTATTCCTTCCTGAATGCAGAGAGGAGAAAAATACCCAAGAATTCTTAGAAGTGCATAAGTGATTCACTCCTCCCAGCTTTTCCACAGAATCTGAGAGTTTTTTTTACAGCCCCACATGTCTCTGTAATAGGGAGCTGCAGTGCAAAACTGCTATGCTGCCTTCTAAGCAGTTGTGCCCTCTCTTTTCCCCTCCAGTTGTTCAGTTATGCTATTGAGAATGCCCAGGTACTTACAAAGTTTCCTGAGTACCATGCTAGTGGAATACTGAATCTACTAACACCCAAATGTTGGAATTACCATTTGTTTTTAACATTCAATTATTTTTTCTCATTAGAACCACAGTTTTAATCAACTGTGAAATATTAAATGCTAAACAGCTGGTAAAGCAGAATAGCATGTTACATTAAAGTAATTATTTATGTAGTACCCAAGTAGATTAGATGTTCATTTCTTTTTTTATTATATGCTTTCATTCATCCTATACTTTAAGTAGGTGATAGGTATTAGCTATATTATTCAAATATGGATCCACCTTTTGCTTTGTTCAAGAAAGGGAAAGGAGGAATGTGAGTTTAGGCATATTTTTAATAAGTTATAGCAATCAGATATTTTGAGTACTCAGAATGATGTGTTAGAGTTATACAATTATTTGTTTTGTTCATTTGCTTTTAAATACACTTGAGAGCCAGCTCCTAATTAAGATACACACACTATCAAAGATGCAAAACTTAGATGTTGGTAAAAACAATTAGAATGATGATATAGGCTTAGATTCCCCATGGTTTTCGTAGAGATCTGCAAGACAGATTAGGGTGTGGGCAGAGGCATGCTCCTTCTCTGCCTGGGGCCCAGGAAAAAGGGCAGTACTTGCGTGTCCTGCAGGGACCTGAGCAGCCCCTGCGCAGGTGGGAGGCTCTGAGACATGGTCCTGTTTTCTCAATACAGAAGCTCCTGAGCTGACTGCATACACTGAGAAAGGAGCTATAATCTTGAAGGGAATTACTCTGTATATGCACTGCCTCTGGGCAAGAAACTGTTGCTCTGAATGCTTAATTCCTTCCGGGGAGCAACAGTCTGGGGATGCTGCAGGCCTCATCTTACACCCGTGGCCAGACTGTTAAATCACTTCAGAGCCTATTTTAGTTTCTACCTATGTAGCATGTGCCAATTGCATGTTAATTATTCCTTCACTTTAAATAGTGTTACTTCCTGTTTAAAAGATAGAGGAGGGAAGCACAGAATACAGAAAAGAATTTTATAAAATAGAATAAGATAAATGATCCCCCCCAAAATTCCTCTAATTATAGATGGCCTTCAGACCCTTAAAACTGATACACTGAGTAATATACAATCCTTCATATGTCCTGAGAGTATTGATCTCAAAAACAGCATGGTCTCATGAAATCTTGCTGTTGGAATGGCTGATTTTGTACTGTTTCAATGCCACATGAGAATGCCACATGAAAAACCTTAATTAAAACAACTAAACATCTTGTCTTGCTGCTGATTCCTGTGATTTTTTGTAGAGTGATACTACTTTCATCTATCATCATTTATTCAGAAAGGTAAATCAAAAACATAAAAATAGCCTCATCTTACTTTTTGCCTGCAGGAGACATCCTACTCAGCAGTTAAACCATAAAGTCTTGCATCAGTCAGAGACAAATTAAGTGGCCATCCTGACTCCATTCTCCCTTTTTTATGTATGAAATTTGCCTCCGCATAAGTTATAATCAAAACCTGAATTTTAAAGGAGAGATTTGTCTTTAATAGCTCTGTGGAGACAAAATAGCACATCCTCCTTTCCGAAAGGTGCAACATTTTAAGTTGCTGATCAGAAAGCAAATCTATTAACAGTAACTATCTATTAATAGCATAAAGATGTTCATTTATCTGTTAATGCTATTAATACTGAGTAATCTGAATATATCATTAATGCCTCTTAGTATGGAATGTATCTAAAGCTGCTGAAACGATTAATACAGAGGATTTTAAGAAATTCTGCTCTACAAATAAACTTTAATATTTGTGTGTGTAAGGTCACTATTTTCCAAACTGTGTCTCTCCATTTGTGTTCCAGAGCATCAATATTATATGACAGCAAGGTGTTACAAACCTTGAAGTTCAGGTCAGAAGAGGTAAAAAGGGAATTCTCTGGGCCATGAACAGTTAGGAAAACAACATATATATGTTTATAACATATTTATAGCAATAATAATAGTAATAATTGTAGTAGTAATAATAAGTCTGCAGATATTTAAGGTTAAAAGTAATGATCAGCAGTAGAATGTTAAGGGAAGTTGTTTTATATAGAGATATTTGTTTTATTATGTGCCACTACTTAGTATACAGGTTGTTTGAGCTCCAGTATATCCCTCCTTATTTGTATGTGTATGATAAGAACATGTTAAGTTCATATACATTGGGAGTGAAAATGAGGCTTTATCTGCATTGTTTAACTCCCAGTATCGTTTCAAAATGATGTAATTAAAACACCAAATTTCTCTTTTGCTTAGGTCTTTTGCTTAAATCAAATATATTTTAGTTTAAGTAATTAATAAATGAGTTCAAACTAGAGAGCAATAAGCAGCGCTTCTGCTCAGCATGCTCACAAAAAGATCGAGTCAGCCCTAAAAGTTTGGATTGTCCAGGGATTGTGGCACAGGGGCTAACATGAAGTCCGTAGGTTTTTATTGCCTGTGACAGCACCTGTGACAGGTGTCGTTAGGATCACACTTTACCATTGATGCCTTTGAGGCCTGAGTGATTATGTTCCTATTTATAAACATACCACCAGGGCACAGTTTTTGTTTAGATTGCAGCAAGGCTCTGATTCATCCCTCTGCAGCTGGAGACAGGTGTTTTACCCAGTCTATTGCAGTGTCCTCAGAAGAGATTTAGCGCCGTTGCAACTACATTTGTTTATTTGGTTTTAGTTAAAATGATACGACTTTGTGGGGAGGTGAGACCTTAAAGAAGCAGCAGAACTGCATGCCTCAAGAACCAAGCAAGTAGTAACCTAAAAGCCTCAGATTTTGGGAGTTGCTGCTGCACACTGCTTCCTGGGAACAGGAAAAATCTGTTTCCTCTTGATGAGGATGCACAGCTAGCATGAGCCAAAGCAAAGGTCTATTCAACCTGTTTCCCAGTAGCAGATGCTTTAAGGAAAGTGGATTAAAACCAAAGCATATATGAAACAGACATTCCCCTTGGCCCAGTCTCCCAATTTCTGGGGAGCAGTGCTTCAGAAACTGAGCTGCAGCTGCACTTGGCTCGTTGTGTTTAACAGTCAGGGATAGATCTATCCTTTGCAGCTCCAAGGCTCTGATAGTTAGTAGCCCTATCTGAGAAATAATGTTGCTTTCATGTCCATTTCAGTTTTCACTGGATGCTGCTTGGTGCTGAGGACCTGTGGATCACAACACTTTTTGCATCCTCCTGGCTGCTCAGAACATGGGCTCTCTGTGTGCTGCTCCGAGCGCATCTGTACTGAAACCTGCTCCGCTTTGCTTTGCCTCCCCATGCTGTCTGTGCCGAGGCCTGCTCTGCTCCTCTTCTCTCTGCCACGCCAGCAGTGCCATGGTGCTCCCCATATCCTTCCTGGGGCAGTCAGTGGCTCTGGGTGCCACTGAGACAAGAACACGTGAAGGGAGAGAGCTCCAAGCTGAGGCTGCTGCTGTCAGCTCAACTGAGCTGTGTACTTGGCTTTAGGAGACGTGTTCGTCTGCTCAGCGCAGGCCTGAAGGTGGGTGTAGGTTGCTCCTCAATGGCAGAGGCCTCGATGAACAGGTGGGAGCGCTCATAAATACGGGCAGTTAGAGATGCCCATATAGGAGCTTGCTAATCACTTGTGCTATACTGCCAAGATTATCTTAGTGATCTCTCCCATGCATCGTCATGAGAGTAAATAGTATCGTGTCTGGGGTCAATACGTCTAAACTTCTGTCGCTTCCTCAGGTGCTGGCGAGGGCATTCTTCTCCATCTGTCGGGTTTTTGCTTGTCACTTTGCTCAGTTCAAATATGCACTTTATTGATGAATCTTGCTACCCAAGACCTCTTTCTGCTCCTCATTAAGTCAAAGGAAAAACTTTCTCTGACTTTTAAGGGAGCAGGGTCTGGCCCTTCAGTGGAATTCAGACATAAAATATCATACTTCCCTGACAGCTGTGTGCCTTCTGTGAGGAAAGGCCAAAGCCCAGTAACTGAAATATGGCTTGCTGTGGCTGCTTCAAAGTGAGATAGCGGTGTGGGGAAAACATGTACAAATGCCAGCAAGGAGGGCGAGGAGCCGTTGGTCTGCGCCTTTCAAGGATGTACAGCTACTACATGTTAAAGAATTCTGCTTTTTGTTATTGAGCTTCTGATGTGTATGTTTCAGGAAAATATATGCACCCATAATACCAAATCTCAAAATAGATAGATTTATTTTTGACCTAGAGGAGTTGCAGATCTTTTTGTTGAATGTTCTTAATTTTTTGGCATATGGAAACTGTGTCATAGGCTCTTTTAGCCTAACATTAAAGAAAAAAACAAATGATTCCACTTATAGGAGCTGTCAGATAACTCTGTAGTTGAACTTAAAGTGGATGTAGACACTGAGCTTGTTTAAAAAAAAAAAATGAGATAATTATTTGGTAGTTTGTTTGTTTTTCAGGTTTTTGGAATGACAGAAGTGAGCCTTCCAGAAGGTATTTTCTTATGGCCTATCCATAACTACAGATAGCATTTGTTTGTTTGTTTTATGTAAAGAGTTTATAGTTATCAAGACTTTTCTTAAAACAGTGGCGAGTATGTTTGTTGTTAGAATTTTAATAACAGCCTAGATGTCTATATCTTAGTGTTTTTTTTTTTTAATTTTGAGACTTAGTTCAGCTGTTTAAGAAATATTATTAATATTTATACCTTGTTTTTCATGTGGCCAAGCATACCTTTTTTTAAACCAATAATGATACGGTAATGTAATTCTGTATCTTTGTTTTACTGTGTGGATTGTGTGGTTGACACCTCCACTTTCTGAAAAATCGCACTAACAAACCCTACTTCAAATCCATCAGGAGAACATGTGTGTGTTCCCTCTCATGTCCCCAGTGAAAACTGATTTTTTGACACCTCTTTCTAAAACTTCTTTTCCATATTAAAAATATAAACAACAGTTTCATAGTCTTTCATAGGCATCTGATTACATATTACTTTTATTTAATGGGTTTAAGTTAGACATTCCAAGATTTTAGACGAGCTTCCTACTTTTTATTCATTCCTTACTTTATAACATTATAACTATTGGATTCTCTTTAAAGATTCTGCTTATCTTCCAAGAAAAACAAATATTAACCAAAATATGGAACAATGATTTCTTTAAATTTCCATCTGGAAAGCAGTGAGATATGGACAACATGAGAGCCAAATGAGAATAATAAGATCAAGTGGTATTTCACTGTATTGTATTCCTCTATAATTAAGTGAGTATGAGTTCTGATTTTTGTAAGAAACTTGAACTTAACATTTGTTTCAAAGCTCAATGTTAATGAATGAACTAAACAAAATACCGTGAGATTTTTTTGAAAGGAAAGAGAATAGGAATGAAACATCACTTAAAGCTTTTGGATTATCATTTCTTCTAGCTACTCAAGACAGTGTGAACATATATTCTCATTATTATACACCCACCTTTTGAGTTCTTATATGGTATTTTTGCCAGCCTTACTCTATATAAGTGTGCATGTATGCTCACACAAACACGTATGTAGATAACTCTAGAATTTTTAAGCACGATTTTGTATTAAAAGCATTGCACAGCAGGGAATTTTACTAAACAACTGGAACTACTAGGAATTAAAATTCATACTAACTTTTCAAATACGTATTAAATGTTGATGTCTTACCATGTGACAATTGAGATGGTGTTTCAGTTTTTGACAACCATTTCAGATCTTTTTTTTTTTTTTGTCTTACAAAGTATTTTTATATGATCTAGAAATACCTCAAAGCCCAATCTGTTTTTAAATAGAAGGAAACTTTAACAACCTACTGCTAACTTTGTTGTGATAAATGACAAAACAATGTGAAAAAATATAAATGAAAACATCATCTGTAACTCATGGCAGTGCTAACTTTACCATGTTTGCTGTTCCAAAGGACTTACTCTATAGACTCTGTAGCAGTATCAAGCTAAGAACAGAAAGATACACCTTGATGACAGAAGTTTCTAGAAGGCTTTTATTCAATAAAACCATAAGAAGGCAGCAGTTACTTATTGGAGATGCCTGGTGGTGGATGAAATGAAGGGATATTCTAATGGCCGCTACATCTACCATTTATGGGCAGGTTTCCCCTCCTGAGTTTGTGTTAGGAAGTTATTGAAATGTATTTTCATGTTATAATATGCAGCACTATATTCTCTTTGAGGTAAAAGTGTTACTCCTTTCAGTTTTGATAATTCATGCCTAAAACCTAGGGCATATACAATGAATTTTTGTTTTGTTTTGTTTACTGTGATTTTCAGGAGTATTACTCAATGACAAGGTTACACTGACCTATCATTTCATGCCTCAGTGGTTCTTCAGTTGCACTGATTTGATCAGGGCTGGTGGATAAAAGAGGAGCAATCCACCTAGTGGATCAAATTAGAATTATAATAAAAAGTGCACTTACTGAAGGGCAGAGTAGATTAAGTATGGTACTTGCTATACTTGACATCACTTTTTGCAATCCAAATAAATTTTCTTGCAGCTTTATTTGTAAATATTTGTTCAAACTTTATATTCATTTTTTTCTTTGAGTGTTATGTGGTCTTGTTAGTGATACTTTAATTACAGTTGAGGGAAAAAATGTATTTCAGCTAATGGAGTGTGGGTTTTTTTGTTTGTTTATTTTTTAGGTACTTATCAAAGTGCAGTAACCTTTTTGGCTTTGAATTCACAAAAAAACTTCCTGATCTCTCTTTGCTGTACAACTCCAGAGACTGCCATTGCTCCTTAACCTGAAGAAAAATTTGTAGTCATAAACACCTTTTAAATACTAAGAAGCATGTAATAGCAGCATTTGTGTTGCTTGCTTGGTATGGAATCTATGAGAAATATGTTTATGTACATATTTGAGTTTTAATGATCTCAATAGGACATAAAAATATACTTCAGTGCTTTACATAATAAGGTAAAAAGTAAGCATGTGCTGAAATGCTTTGCAAGGCATTTTTCTTCTAAAAGAGATGAAGGCCTAAGGAAGAGTCCAAATCAAGAGCTTATACAAACACTATAAAGTTCCTGATTCAATTCATTTGTTCTTCTTTTTTTTTTTGAGTTAACTATTAAGTCCAAATTAAAAAATTGCTTTAGTAACTGTAGATAAGTAAAAATACAAAGTCAATTTTTAAGTTTAAAAAAGAGCTTCACAAAAATACTTTCTTTTTATTTTGAAAATGCATGTCTGTTTATACAAGTTCCGGTAGTCTAGTATTTAAAAAGTTACTTGCACTGTGGATTTTCTTTTTATTATTATCAGTTAGGCATAATTGTTTAAAAAGAACAACCACCAAGAACATAAACATCACCTTACTACTGGATTAATAAATTATTTGACAATTTCCAACTTTTAATACAGCACTTAAAAATAATCAATGAAATCTAGGTAAGCACATATTTGAGCAGTTTGCTAACACTTAAAATATCCCTTTTTATATTGAGAATAAAGATGGGGAGCTGATTACAGGTCTTCAAGTTAAGAAATCTTAGACTTGAGGAACAAAATTTGTATCAGGTGGGTCAAAATGTAAAACAGATGTTTTGTATTTGTTTTTCAGAAGAAGCGGTTATTGAACCAATGCAAGCAGCACCATACTAAGAGGATGTCTTTGGTTTTGCAGCTGATCTATTACATGCCTTTTTAAGCAATTAGAGCTCAATAATGCGATCATTTGTCACCCAATTAATTTTGAAAGACTGGAAATACATGGATTGACACTTTAACCTATGGTTCACTTGGCGCCATTGTTATTTAAATCCAATAAAAAAATAACTGTTAACAATATTGTGCAAGCTACGTTACAGAAACTTAAGCATCTTTATGTTCTGTGAAATTGACTTTGATTTTTTTAATTTGATTTTTTATTATTAGCTACTAGTATGAGTAAGTATATGGATAAATAAAAGCAATATGTTTTTTGTTTTGAATATAATACATGACAGTGATATAATTAGAAACATCAACTGAGAAAATTATTGGCACAGTGCTTTTCAAGGGCTAAGCCAGTACCCCTGATGTCAACACAACCTTTGCCATGGGCTTTAATGTGTGCAAGTTCCAGCTCTATAGTATCTTTACAATATCTTTGAAAATCTTGAGTACTCAAGCTAAATTTCTTATAATTTTAAAACTTCGGATTTGTCAAAATAAACAAGTTGCTATATTTCTTTTTTAATGCAGATCTTGGATTCATGAAGAAGTGTTGTTTCAGCGGTTCTGAATCATAATTTGTGACAAGATTCTGCTCGTTGGAGTAGGCAATGTAAAGGCAATCTCAATATGGAATGTGTACTGAAAGCTATTTTTTAGAATTTCTAAACTGACCATATAAACTTATCACATGCTAACTCATTTTTTTTTATGCTTGGAAAAAAAGCTGTATGAGTCATAGAATATATATTGTAAGGGGTATCTAAAGGTTATCTGGTCCAATGCCTTGCACAAAGCAGGGCCAGTGAATACATTTCTCCAGGCCTGTTGAGTACTGAGTATCTCCACAGATGTGGGTTTTGCAGCTTCGTCAAGGTTTTTTTCTCCCTGATATCTAATCAAAACCTACTGAAGTGTGGTTTTGCTTGTTTGAGTTTATCTGAAATTTTAGTCTTTCACACTTCCCCATAACTCTCCATATTTAGCATTTATATGTAATATTCATAAACTCAGCTTGTGTTATCAGATTGGAAAATCATTCGTGATAATGTAAACTTAAAATAAGGCTAAGTAAGAGCTTCAGTGGAATATAGCTGCCTTCGTAACTCTAATGCTTCCAGAGATAAAATTGTGATTCAAATATTTTTGTGAGCTACTTGGAAATAGCTTACACTTGTGAGGTGGGCACACTGTGTAGGAACTCTGAGGTAGTTATTCAGTACTTATCTAAACATATGTACTTATGTCATCTCCCTAAACTATTATAAGTGGACTTTTAAAACTGTTATTTTGGATTTGAAAAAGGAAAGGAAACCTTGTGGAACACTAGATAGTATTATCTGAATGTTATAGCTGTGGCAGAAATTTTCACATTTGAATCTTCTAACTTTGGGTGCATTTCCTGGAGGTATTATTTACCCAAATAAATAAATAGCTGAACACCCTTATAACTGGCAATATCAGATCCTGTGTGATTTAATCATGTTGCTCATGATTTGGTATTTGTGGCAGATACTGATAGCACTGATCCATTTGTAATCCAATGATAAATGAGGGGATTCAGTGTTCAGAGGAAGTGTTCCTTTTACTTTAGCATGATAACTGCATATACTCACTATCTGGAAAGTAATTTGACTTAAATATGTTTCAGTGCCCTTCTCAACTATGAAAAAGGAAAGGCAAACATCAGTAAGTTGTAAACAAGAAAGTTTAAGGCAGTTAATGAAACTACAGAGAGCTTCATGATCAGTAAGTATGCTTTGCACTGTTGTCACCAATTAATATGTGTCAAAGAAGAGGATGATACTGCAACATTAGAGCGATACTTCGTGAGAGAAATTTGGCCTAGTGTCTGTGTCACAAATTACATTTCAGTGGAAAAAAAATACATCAGGGTCTTGAGACTCATGCTCTGATCATAACCATTTTTTTCTGAATAGAGTGCCAGCTCACTAACTTTGTTCAATAAAAGCTGAAAATATATTTTTATTGTAAGGTTGTAATTACATTGGCATTACTTCTTTTTTTTTTAATTACATTTTTAATCCTTAATTTTAATATAAGTTTGTTTGGATTTGAACCACAAATAGTAAAGAGTGATGTCTCCTCTACAAAACAAACCTCTGAAATACCCATTTAAAATATTTTTG